>JAXIVJ010009441.1:0-51043 GCA_036785665.1 Chirona hameri | reverse complement strand
TCAGGGCGAGGCGGCGGCGCGTGACCGCCGTCAGGGCGAGGCGGGGGGTGGGGGGGGGGGGGGGGGTGGGAGCTTTACCGACGTCAGGGCGAGGCGGGGGCGGCGCTTTTGACCGCCGTCAGGGCGAGCGAGGGGAGCTTTACCGCCGTCAGGGGCGAGGCGGCGCGGCGCTTGACCGCCGTCAGGGCGAGGGCTGGGGGGGGGGGGGGGGGAGCTTTGACCGACGTCAGGGCGAGGCGGGGGGGCCGGGCGGGCGCTTGACCGCCGTCAGGGCGAGGCGGGGGGGCTTGCGGAGCTTTACCGCCGTCAGGCGAGGCGGCGCGGCGCTTGACCGCCGTCAGGGCGAGGCTGGGGGCTGCCTGGGCGAGGCGAGCGGGCGGCCAGGGGGCGGGGGGGGGGGGGGAGCTTGACCGACGTCAGGGCGAGGCGGGGCGGCGCTTGACCGCCGTCAGGGCGAGGCGGGGGAGGGGGGGGGGGCTTGACCGCGCGAGGGGCGAGCGGGCTGCGCTTGACCGCCGTCAGGGCGAGGCGGGGGGTCGGGGGCGGGGCGGCACTTGACCCGCCGTCAGGGCGAGGCGGGGCGGGGCACTTGACCGCCGTCAGGGGCGAGGCGGGGGCGGGCGCTTGACCGCCGTCAGGGCGAGGCGGGGGGGGGGGGGGAGCTTTACCGCCCGTCAGGGCGAGGCGGGGGCGGCACTTGACCGCCGTCAGGGCGAGGCGGGGGGCGGCGACTTGACCGACGTCAGGGCGAGGCGGGGGCGCTTGACGCCGCAGGGCGGCGGGGGGGGGGGGGGAGCTTTTACCGCCGTCCAGGGGGGAGGCGGGGGGGCACTTGACCGCCGTCAGGGCGAGGCGGGGCACGGCGCTTGACCGACGTCAGGGCGAGGCGGGGGGGGGGGGGGGAGCTTGACCGCCGTCCAGGGCGGGGCGGGGCGGCGCATGACCGCCGTCAGGGCGAGGCGGGGGGGGGGAGCTTGACCGCCGTCAGGGCGAGGCGGGGCTGGCGCTTGACCGCCGTCAGGGCGAGGCGGGGGGGAGCTTTACCGCCTGTCAGGGCGAGGCGGGGCGGCGCTTGACCGCCGTCAGGGCGAGACGGGGGGGGGGGGGGGAGAGTGCCGTAACGTAACGGAGGAGGTTCCCAACGATTAGCATGTCACGAGAATTAAGTGACGGATGGGATGACATAACGGGAGACTGAGAACGGAACCACAGAAACCAGACTGAGAAGGAAGAGACGGGGAAGGGAGCCTAGCTACAGGAACCACAGAACTGGCGGATTGAAGTAGAATGCCAAACCTGTTAGAGACAGTAGCCAAGTGTGTGGTCTTATGAAACACACTTGATGAAAATTACTGCGAAACCTTCTTTCAATGCGCTTAGTGAAGTAGTGCTTCATTCATATTAGGTAGCAATCTAAAAGTATTTGAGAAATATATGTCATTTTGAAACATAAATAAGTCTGGGAGACTTAAACAAGGGACCATTTTTCCTTCACTCGCCCAGGGGAGGGGGGAGGGGGAGGGGGTGGACTGACTGAAATAAATGATATCAGACAGGCCTTCTGCTGTGGTTAAATTCAGTCGCGAATGTAATGCATTAGAGCTGCCACTTTTCAGGCCTGTATAACGCATGCCATTTGTGCGGCGTCCTTATGGAATATATCGTGAATATGCGCTCTCGAACACACGTCTGCATAATAATAGCTACGTGCCTGCTTTGCTTTTGCTCATTTCCCTCACTGTTCAAAGAGCAAAGAGCCACAGTTTTTTACGTTCAATCAGCGAGAAACGGAGTAAAAACATCATTAGCACACAATACAAACAGCAAAAACTAACCACGAAATCACCCACTCGCTGCTCACTCATCTGTTTGTTTTTTGCTTTTTTTTAATTCGGAAACGGGTCCCATTGAAGCCAAACTTTTTCATCGCTTGCTAGCAGCGATGAGCAATCCACAATCGCATTCATCCACAATCGCACGGGAGCCACCATACCGCAATCAAGTCGCATACAAAGCTAAGCAGTACAGATTCAGGCCCGCGCGGCGCCGACACGCCACCTGGCCCGATTAGGAGGTATCTTCGTGTCAATCGCACGTGAGCTGGTTTTAATGCAGCGAACAGCTGTATAAGTAGTCAGTGGTGGGAGAATGACGTGCGAGTGCGGTGGCGGGCTTGAAGTTCGGGAGTTTCTGGGTGGAGGATGTTAACCAGTGCCCTAAAATCGACATGTAGGTAGAAACATCCCGTATTTGAGAAATAAGCTGTCGAGCTTTAGAGTACCGACTAAATGCAAACACAACATGTGGACGATGTACAGTACAGAGCGCTAAAGCGGCAACGCAGCAAATGCGGCAATGCATTTGTGCAAAAGCCAAAGCAAAATTCCACCCAGGCCCCTGCACATACCATTTATTTCGGCTGTTTTCTTTTCGGCACCTTTGCCACGCTGTCATTCATTCAGCCATTCAGTCTGAATCAATTACCAAAAGTATCAACTATCAGTCGAATAGGAAAAATGCACAAACCAACGCAGACTGTAACCCTTACACTCAAGACCTGACCCCGGCATCAAAATCGTTCCACCCCCTTACCTAAACGCATAAAGTGTTGTTTACCTCACCGAACTGTTACACGACTTTCCAAATTCCCAGCTCTGTTGTGCACCACAATCGACCGCGGCCTCGAACCCCATTCATTATACGTAGGCAGTCTGCATTTGAGAGGGCTCTGTTGCCATGACAACGAAGCAGAGAGCCATTTGTTGTCACGCTTTAATCGGGTAATGCATGGCTGTGTGGGGCGAGCCCTGATTGACTCGCGATCTGGGAGGGGGGCTAGCCTGATTGGCTGGCGATCGTTCAAGGTTAAAGGTCGGTCGGGTGATGAAGTCACTTTATGGGACTGGGATTGCTCCGATTATTTCGCGGCCCGACGGAATCACAGTGTCTGGTCCATCGGTGCATACTCCTACCCCGGGCCATTTAACCCTATTAGTGGCAGGCTCCTGGCTACCCCTATTAGTGGCAGGGGGGGGATGGGGAGGGGGGGGGGATTCCGCCCCCCCGGAGATCTCGAGATCTACCAGTCTGATTTTCAAAAAATCAAACGGCGTTTGATTCCCCTCAACACGATCTACATTTATAAAAAAAACGACATTTTTGATAGGGGGGCAACAGGGGGGCAAAAACTACAAATATTAGAGGTATTTGTGATCCAACACAGCTGTCATGTTTATCAACCGATTTCAACGTAACTAATGGGAATCGATAGAGATTGAATTGGGGATTGATATATGATGGTGACTTTCGAAAATTCAAAAAATCATAGGCGTTTCAGGTCACTAAATTTTGGGGTAAAATGAATGCCTTATAAATCCGTCTTCTTCTTCTTCTTTTTTCGATAAATGAAATGGTGCGCTATTGTGACATCGGACACACAGTTATACAGCATACTTGCATCCATAGGTGGTGCCAGGTTAGCGAAAAAGGGAGGAAAAATATATAAAAAATAACTTCCTGTAAACCACCCCTTTTCAAGTCCCTGAAACCGCCTCTGCCTTGCAATACTTATTATAGTTCACTAAAATCAACTAATTTGCACTTGTTTCAATCACTGTACACCTATGTAACTTCCTTATACTTCAGGCAGTTAGGAAGAAGCCATGAAGTTCGTATTTTCGTATTATCGCCAAATGTTACAGCAAAAATCTTCCCAAAACTGGGCCCTGGAATCGCCTCTGTTCAGGTTAGGAACTCAAAATTTTGACTATATTCATAATTCAATTCTAGGAAAAGTCCCAAAATGTCATGGGTCTGCTGGAAGCCGTTCGGGAGATATCTGCGATAAACCTGAGGAGTGGGCAGAATCTGCCCCCTGCCACTAATAGGGTTAATGAGGCCAAAGTTTTATGATCGAAATTTATAGATATCGATTTATTTTGGTTTGAGAATCGAGAGCTTCGAAGAACATATACATATATATATATATATATATATATATATATATATATATATATATATATATATATATATATATATATATATATATCTATCTATCTATCTATCTATCTATCTATCTATCTATCTATCTATCTATCTATCTATCTATCTATCTATCTATCTATCTATCTATCTATCTATCTATCTATCTATCTATCTATCTATCTATCTATCTATCTATCTATCTATCTATCTATCTATCTATCTATCTATCTATCTATCTATCTATCTATCTATCTATCTATCTATCTATCTATCTATCTATCTATCTATCTATCTATCTATCTATCTATCTATCTATCTATCTATCTATCTATCTATCTATCTATCTATCTATCTATCTATCTATCTATCTATCTATCTATCTATCTATCTATCTATCTATCTATCTATCTATCTATATATATATATATATATATATATATATATATATATATATATATATATATATATATATCGTATACACATAACACACACATATCGTATGGCGTCACATAACAAAGCCGTAGGCGTAACATATAATTCGTAGGTGCAATGACCAACACCACTACAATAAAATATAATATTTTATTGGCGTCGTCTCTCTATAATATGTGCCATGTGGCGACCCATGGAAAGGAACGACTTCTTCTGCCCCTGAATGAAGAAGCATAGCGCAGATGCAACGGAATTCCGCAAAGACACTAATCGAATAAATTTCACACTCCTGGAGCATCCACTCCTGGAGCTTATGATAATCACGCCATTAACGGCAGATAATCCAGCCATAAATTGTTCCCAAATCCCAGTCCTCGTCACACCAATCCATTGACGGTCCTCAAACGTTTTGCATCGGATCACCAAGGCAATAATGCGACTTTATGCCGCTTTAACCGCCGCAACGGTCGTAAATTTTCCCCCAGGCGTTTCATGACCCAATGGGCGTGAACTGCCGTAAACGAAAAACTCGCCGTAAAAAAATCCAGACTCGCCGTAAAAATAAACTCGCCGTAAAATCCAGCCTCGCCGTAAAAAATCAGCCTCGCCGGATACAAATTCAGACTCGCCGGATAAAAATTCAGACTCGCCGGAACACGCAGTCGAAATTGGCGACCGAGGCAGGGCGGAATCGGCGAACGGTTTGTCAGAGTCGACGGAAAGAAAACTTGGCTCGGACGTGCTCGGACAAGTCAATTCTCAGTCTGGGCGGTGGAACCGAGGGAACTGAAAAGAGCCGGGGAAAATGGTCAATGATTGCCGCCCGGTTCGGCAACCGCAGAGAGAACGAAAAACATCGTCCCTGGCTGCCCGGTCATCATCCCGCTCTTTTGTCCAGGCTCGTTCAGCCGCCTCCAAAGCTGACGTTATTCAACGCTACCGATCACCAAATATGCCCAAAGTCGGGGCATCTCTGGTCCGTCTCTGCTATGAATCAGATGTCTATGAGTCAGCGCCGAGACGGAGCTTGGCGAGGGGGGGGGGGGGGGCTCGGTGGGCGATGATTCTGGAGCGGACGGCGGTGCAATGCTCTCGGTAAGACTGTGGCCTGTAGATATCACAGACTGTGGATATCCCTGCATTTCGCCTCCAGAAATGGCGGCGAAAACGGTTAGCATGCAACAACTGATGGACGGATCTGAGTAGTCCAAGAGTAGATGAATCTTCTGAAACAGCGTTGTACAGCCGAGCAGCAGCATATAAGAATGATTTTCCTGGTCCTTCACAGACTAGGGGGTCATTGATCATCTGTTATCCTGGTCCTTCACAGACTAGGGGGTCATTGATCATTTGTAGTATCCTGGCCCTTCACATACTAGGGGCATTGATCATTGATCATTGATCATAGGGGCATTTATCACAGACTAGGGGCATTGGCAGGCATTGATCATCTGTTATCCTGGTCCTTCACAGACTAGAGGGTCATTGATCATCTGTTATCCTGGTCCTTCACAGACTAGAGGGTCATTGATCATCTGTTATTCTGGTCCTTCACAGACTAGAGGGTCATTGATCATCTGTTATTCTGGTCCTTCACAGACTAGAGGGTCATTGATCATCTTATCCTGGTCCTTCACAGACTAGAGGGTCATTGATCATCTGTTATCCTGGTCCTTCACAGACTAGAGGGTCATTGATCATCTGTTATTCTGGTCCTTCACAGACTAGGGGGTCATTGATCATCTGTTATTCTGGTCCTTCACAGACTAGGGGGTCATTGATGCTCTGTTTGGGCTACTGCTTGTCGTGTCGAAGCTCTTGGAAAACAGAACAAACATAACTTGTCATCACGGAAGCGCCAGATTTATACAGTGTCTGAAGTGATTGTTTTATATTTTATTTGATGTGAATGTCTCTGGAAGTATCCATGCATCAGGGAGGTCAAATAGGATGTGTGTATTCCACTATTTCGCGCTATTACCGATCTATTTTAGAACGAATCTTTGTCCGAACCTTACAGCGTCACTGACAACGCCTCTGTCCGAACTCATACGACAATGTGCTACCCCGTAGGCTTCCCTGGCACCGCCTCTGTTCTATCTCCGGGGACATTGCCCTACCCTGCCAGAGTCCCTGACACTGCCTCTGTTCTATCTCCGGCGACATTGTCCTACCCTGCCAGAATCCCTGGCACCGCCTCTGTTCGATCTCCGGGGACATTCTCCTACCCTGCCAGGGTCCCTGGCACCGCCTCTTCTATCTCCGGGGACATTGGCCTACCCTGCCAGAGTCCCTGGCACCGCCTCTGCATCGGCGCCGGCAGGTCGTCGGTCTTTTGTGTCTCGCCGCCGTGACGGCGACAGAGTCCGTCGGAGCAATATCCCCTCCCCGCCCCTGCCCCCCCCCCCCGATCACGTCTCCCCGGCCCGTCGCAACAGCCGTCTCTCACGGGCCTCAGGATCGGCCACCCGTCCAGAACCAATAGCAACCGGTTTACAGCGCTCTGAATCCGCCAGCTTTATCAACTGGTTTATAACGCTCTGAATGCGGCAGCTCTATTTCCCGCCCATCAGTCGCGGTCCAAGCCCGTCAGCTGTAAATCGCTTGCCGATTTGTCTGCCGACCTCGACGCCGGAAACCTCGCCGCGGATACTCAATTTCCGTCAGCAATATCGATGGCTCCTAGCTAAGACAAGTCACGTGCTCAAATACAAACGTTTTTTACTTCTTTCACCACGGAACTGTGACCTGTGACGTAATAAATTTTCATCAACACTTCACTGTTTCACAGTTCCGATAGGTTATCTTTCCAAACGTGACTGTGATTGGCTACCATCCTTCCATTTCCTGACTTCCCTCCAAACATGTCTGGAGCCAGCAGATGACAGATAGTGGCGCGTGCAGTGGTGACAGCCGTGAGTGCTGTGTGGCAGTCTGTGACAGATGGGTGTCGTATGACACCCCGTGACAGATGAGTGCTCGCACGGTGAGTATCGCCCAGCTGTGGCCCGGGCCAGCTGGGCCCGGCTCGGCTCTGCTCGGCCCGGCTCGGCCCGTCCCGGCCCGAATCGGCCCGGCCCGACTCGGCCCGGCTCGGTCCGGCCCGGCCCGGCCCGGCCCGGCCCGGCCCGGCCCGGCTCGGTCCGGCTCGGTCCGGCTCGGTCCGGCTCGGCCCGGCTCGGCTCGGTCCGGCTGGGCCCGGCTCGGCTCGGCCCGGCTCGGCCCGGCCCGGCTCGGCTCGGCTCGGCGGGTGCGGCGCAGGATCGGGCGGGGGAGGCTAGGGAGATTTATTGGCCTGTTTGGAGGCGAGAGAGCTCTGCTGCAGGACTGGCGCGGCGGACGGTGAAGGAGGAAGGGTGGAGTGAGCCGGTGAGCTGCCTCGAGAGGTTTGTGGTGAGGGACGGGGTGGAGCGAGCTGCATCGAGAGGTTCAGTCGCTCGAGAGGTTCAGTCGCAACAGCAGAGCAGAGGGGATGCTATGGTGTAGCCCAAACAGAGGCGGTACAATATAATTTTCACATTGTCGGTCGTTTGAGCAAGAGCGGCAGGCCTGAGTATCTGATTAGTGGTATGGAAAGCAACGCGGCACTGAAGCCCCAAAGCTCCTGTAAATGTAGCCTCGTTGCTTGTTCGGGGTGTTCGCGCCAATCCTGAAAGCAGCCAAGACCAGACTGGTGCTGAATCGTAGCTGGCAAGCTAGCTCAAACGTAAATCATTTGCAAAACTTAACGTAAGCAATTAGCATTCCTATAAAATATGCAGGCTCGTATGCGCTTAGCTCAGTCCTGGCTTCGCCCAGCTTCAGACTCAACCAGCCTTCTGCCGTGCACAGAAAGAACCGTGCGTGCCAACCGCCCGAAAACCGTGACATGCGTGGTTCTTCCTTTGCACGTCAGGCTGGCATGCCGAGAATAGCGTGCCTTGCTGGAGTTTCAGTGCTGCTATGCCGATGCTCGAACATCGCTCAGGCTGATGTTGATCTTTTCCCGGTTCAAACGCCACTCCTTCCTTCTCTTTCATTCACCACGATGGCTAGCCGCAAATTAATGATAACGAGACGGCGAAGCTGTAGAAAGCAGGCGGCCCACCGCCACCACCTCCGCTGCCGCCGCCGCCGCCGCCGCCACCGCCACCGCTACCGCTCGACGCCCCGGGCGGTGGCAGTGGCGGCAGCGGCGGTGGTGAATTTCGCTGCACGTTCACGGGGCGGCCGGCAGCGCGCACCGGGGGACTTTCACTGACGTGACACTTCTCAGCGAGTGGCTGCACAGTGGCGTGTGACGTCACAGTGCAGTGACGGCACACGGTTCTGCCAAGCGGCGGGCGGGCGGGCGGGGATTGGCGGTGGGCCGGCGCAGTGTTCACTGTTCAGTGCAGGTATGCATAGGGAATGGGTGGGCTGCGTTTTGGTATTCGTCGGCATGCTAGCCCGGCAGCAGGGGTGAGGATCCTATTCAGTTGAGGGGCATCAGCCCCCCCCCCCATAACTTGGCTTCAGTCCCCCCCCCCCAACTTGGACGAAGAAGTGGGTCAAATCCGGGGAGAAACCTGGATTTTTGTGGATTTTGATGGTACTTTAAGCGATTTTTCCCAGCTCAGCCCCCACACTTTTCTGGATAAGGTACACCGTAGTTCACTGTTCAGTGCATTAGTCCAGCAGGTTAACTGGGTTGCATTTGATAAGATTGTTTGTCCACGCTGACTTAAAGGGATATTGCCACCTCGCAGGCCAATATGGAGTTTTTGGTGTTTATCGGTCAATTAAGCGTGTCCGATTTCACCTGCAAAATTTGGTTCCCGAAATCCCCCCATTAGATCAAACAATACATTTGCACCACTCATGCTTGCCAAGCATTCGTAAAATTGGAGTAGCCACATCACTATTTATAATCACTTCTTTGCGGACTGTTATTTTCTTTTGAATGTTGCAAGCTCAACATCACCATTCCGTCAGTGCACTTAATTAAAAAGCGTATGCAGTTAATTATATTTTCAATAACCTTAGCCTCTTTCATAATAAAGCCGCAAGAATTGCTATGGCTTGACTTTGGGACCGTAGGAGTTATGTGACCTATACCTTGCAACACAGATAGACTTTTCAAGGTCAAGTCTCGGCGAATTCGTACGCTTCGGCTTTGGGCGGGCGCCAATTTCACAGCCAAACTGGATGAGAGCGGCCATCATGAATCTAGTACTGAGCACAGCTGGGACCAACGTTTTGGAGTCAGAAATAAATACAAAATGCTTTGCCGATACACTGCTTTAGGTGCTGCAGGAGCAAGTTTGAGCTTAAGCATACATGATTGTTGATCCCCACCATTCATTTAAGTTGCTTTTTATAAATCCTCCGGAGGTGGCAATATCCCTTTAAAGGGAATGTTTCACCTTTGTATTGGTTTTGAACTGAGATAGCCATTATCTTTGGCCGTTATTTAAATGTCGAAAATACTAAGGTCATTTCCCCAAAACTTAGCCGCTTTTAAGCAATTTAATTTGCCATTTGCAAAATGTGGTCTAGGCTAGTGCCGCCGCTGATTGGCTGACAACCACTTTGTCAGCCAATCCCACTTTGTCAGCCAATCAGCTGCCATCAATAGCTCAATAATGACGTCATCATCCCAAATTTAAAACCTTAATTTGTATAAAGTTAAGTGACTTTTCGAGAGAGAAAAAATATCACTATCGTTTTCAGCAGCACTTACTTCATATTTTTGACTACAACCAGCGTATATTTGACAACTTTCAGAAAGGTGAAACATTCCCTTTAAGTGTTTACGTGAACGATTTCCACAGCACAAATAGTTTCCGAAAAAAATGCAGGCGTTAGGTCATGCGCCTTTTTTTCTCGAGAATGGCGCATAGGAAATGGATTGGAATGAAAAGTCGGTAAGGCTATTGAATATTAATGCGTTGAACCAACCAAAGCATGGCTGCCACACTAACGTGTGACAGCCATGCTTTGTCTGTGCTATTGTTTTCACATTACCAGTTTATGTCTATTTTGTGCTGATGCATAGTTGTGTAAGCCGTGCACCATTGTTTTATCCGGTATGTATCTGAGTATGAATGTCAACTCCCTGTTTCCCCATGTACCTACTGTTTTATGTCTCGTAACGCCGGGCTAAGAATAGCCACAATGTGTGTGGATGGCCCGAAGTCGTTAAATACAATAGACATAAAGACATCAAGACATAAAAGACATAAAAGGAAAGTGTAACAAAGAGCCCCTTGGGCCCATCCGAGGTTGCCCCCCCCCCCCTCCACCAGTCTCGCCCCTTCAAATCACCTTACTCTACCTGCATAAAAGAATGCTAATCCCACAAGTATTTATGAACTAATACCTTCTCTGTAAAGTATTTATCTAATCTAATTTTGAAGGAAGCAAGTGTCACTGCATCAGCGACATCCCCTGTTAGCATATTACAATGTCCTACAACCCCTCTACTGACAAATGACTGTCGTAGCTTAGTCCTACTTTGTTTCATAATGAGTTTATGCTGATGACCTCTACCTCGATTTTCCCTATTGAACTCAAACATTCCCTTTAAATGTCCAGAATGCTGACCATTTACAAATTTGAAGACTTCTATTAGATCTCCTCTTAGCCTTCTATATCTAACTGAAAACATACCACATTTCTTTAATATATCTTCATAAGGTAAACTACCAAGACAATTAACAGTTTTTGCTGCCCTTTTTTTAACTCTTTCTAACAACCCGCAATCTTTCTCATATGTTGGAGACCCGGCTTGTACACAATACTCCAAATGTGGCCTAACGTATGCACAATACAGTTTTGTTATTACCTTTTTACTCTTGTAGGAAACATTTATGTTAATGGCCCCTGGCATTCTAAGTGCCTTTTTCCTAGCTTCTACAACCTGGCCTGACGCTGATAGTCTATTGTTTACCACGACACCTAAATCTCTTTCCTTTTCAATCTGTTCCATTTTCTGCCCACCCATTTCATACCTATGTTTACTGCTAACCCGTCCAGCGTGCATAATCTTACATTTACTCAAATTGAATTTCATCTGCCATGCTTCAGACCACTCAACTAGCTTGTCCAGATCTGATTGAAAAACATCCTGATCATGTTTTCCTCTAATAATCCTGACACAGGTTGGTAGGCTTGCAACCGGCTTCAGTCGATTGATGAACTATTTTGAGATCAAATTGAATAATCAAAACGGTTAAAAACGCATCCACTGTCAAGCCAATTTTCACGCTTCACTTGAATGATTATCATAAAAAGCAACGATGAATACCATGTCTGCCTTCACCTTTAAATATGCTCCTGTCTCCACCCCTGCCTATGGTATCAGTCGGTACCTGGCCTTCCCCTCCATAATACAGCCCTGTCTCCTCCCCTGCCCTGTGGTGACGGTGTACGATTTAGGGCCGTTTTTCCGCCAGTGCGCGTCTGCTGGAGGTTTTTACTGCCGCCGTTGTTCATAATACACCTGCACGTGCAGCCGGGGAGGCGCGGAGCAGCAGGCTGGTCTGCTGGTGTTCATAATATACCTGCACGTGCAGCCGGGGAGACGCGGAGCAGCAGGTCTGCTGGTGTTCATAATATACCTGCACGTGCAGCCGGGGAGGCGCGGAGCAGCAGGTCTGCTGGTGTTCATAATACACCTGCACGTGCAGCCGGGGAGGCGCGGAGCAGCAGGTCTGCTGGTGTTCATAATACACCTGCACGTGCAGCCGGGGAGGCGCGGAGCAGCAGGTCTGCTGGTGTTCATAATCACCTGCACGTGCAGCCGGGGAGGCGCGGAGCAGCAGGCTGGTCTGCTGGTGTCCAGAATACACCTGCACGTGCAGCCGGGGAGGCGCGGAGCAGCTGGTCTGCTGGTGTTCATAATACACCTGCACGTGCAGCCGGGGAGGCGCGGAGCAGCTGGTCTGCCTTGTAAGGATGGGATGGCGAAATATCTCCCGCGGCAAACTGAATGGTGCACGACGGGGCGGCACTTTATATCTCTTTGGGAGGGCCCGCCCCCCCCTAATGCTGAGTTGAGCCTCCCCCCAATGGTGCTCCGGCCCCCTCAATGTTTTTCAAAATGTATGCCCTTCCAAAATGTCCAGGACTACTCATACAGATTGTTGTTTTGAGTTTTGCGTATTTCATTACATCAAGATGTGATTCCATCTTAGGAGTATTCCATCTTAGAAGTATACAAACATTGTGATTCCATCTGAGACTTGCTTTTTCGATTATGATATAATGGATAAGTTGGTAGCAATGATTGACTTCTGCTATAGATAAATGCCGCATGATATGACCTGTGCGGTACAAGGAACCTCATTATGCGGGACATTATGCATATAACACACATAACTCCAATGTACGGCCAATGTGTTGCTTATTTAAGGTCTACTTTCATTCTCAGTTCACGCAATAATAAGCGACATTTACGTCACTGTCGTGCCTCAAACACAATTAATGTTGTATTCGTTCTCTGTACCAGCAAATATTCAGACCACTCATGCGTGCAAATTTAATATGTGAACACGTCCTACTGTTTCACATTCCCGTCAGTGGAGTCCGCCTTAGCAACACTGTGGACTTTGGTGACATATCTGTTATGTTGGTTGCACCAGACCACCTTGAACTTCTCAAGAGGCCCGGCAGATTGCCGGTTATGACCTCACGATATTTTCATCGACAAATTTGTTCTCCGTTTGCATAGTGCATAGTTGAGTGCTTCTTTCCATTACTCCCTCCCGCAACTTTGTAACTTCCCTCCCCATCCCCCACGTTATTCCCCTCCCCAATACAGCCCTGTCTCCTCCCCTGACCCGTGGTGACGGTGTACGATTTAGGGCCGGTGTTTAGGGCCGTGTTGTAACGGTCTGTGCCATACTATAGGTGCCTTACCATTATTATAAGTCGCGTTCGAAATGCAGGAAGACAGTAAAGTAAGACAGTAACCGTGAGCCAATCCTCGTTGTACCTAAATTAAGGTCTGTATTAACCCTCGCCATACGGGGGGTCCTAAAACGACCCCCCCTGAAGTTTTTCTGGCATTACTTTTTAAACATGCGGCACATCTTGCTGACATTTTCAGTAGCTAAGTATACAACAATTATACGTATGATGTTTTTTTAAAATTGAAATTGGTTGAGACATTTGGGAAATAATGATGTTTTGATGACATCATGTTGGTGGAAAAACGATAAATGTTTTAACAATTGTAGAAAACAGAGTTTTGAAGCAAATTGCAAACACAATTAAACAAAGATATAAAATGTAATTTTCTTTAAAATGTCAATCTCGAATTTGCAAAATTTTGGGTTTTTGACCCCCAAAATGAACATTTTTTTAAAAAAAATCACCACAAAATCAAAATTTTCAAAAAATGCTAAAAAACGGAATATATTTGAGAGAACTGAGAATGCACAATACTTAAACCAAATTTGAAAAAAAAATATATCTATTTTTGACTGAGTGATGGCTCCCTAAGTGTAAGAAATTCATGACGTCATTTTTTTAATAACTTCTTAGGATTTTGTTTGACCAGCTACGAATAAATAATTACCTTTTCTGTATTTCTGAGACAAAACTGGTCTAGGAACATACCTTTTTATTTACATTTATATATTTCTCATTTTGAGGTTTTCTGACAGCAAAATCGCTGTTCTGGACGTGGTCGATCGAGGTCATTCACTTGACCTGGAAGGTCACTCGTTGACCCGAAACCTAAATATTGCATACCGTTAGATTCCAAACATGACAGGCAACATGTTGGTTCTTACCGTGTTGCTCTATGTAGCTTGGTTTGGAAGTTAACAGGGGGGGGGTCGTTTTAGGACCCCCCGTAGAGCGAAGGTGAAAAAAGCTCCCGTAGGGCGAGTGTTAATCCTGACCGGCTGAGTTGCCCGACTGACACAGTCCTGACTCCTTATGACGTATAGTATAGAGCTGCCATTTTTAGTATTACGACCCACAGCCCACAAGAACCTTTACCTGAAGTTCACACCGGTGACCAATACATGTTTGAAGTTAAACCAAAGGAAGTCAACGAACGAAAACAAATACAACGTTTAACACGTTACACATTGTATCAGCGCTTAGAAGTAGCCGAGGAGGCCTTATTACATTACCAATGCAAAATAAGTATAAATGTAATCTGCGATGGAGTTGTTGCTTGGCAAATTCTCAAATATAAGAATACAATTCGTATCGGTGGGGAGTTTGCACATAGGTTGTGTATTCATGGGCGGAACTTTATATCTCTTTGAGAGGGCCCGGGCCCCCCCCCATGCTGAGCTGAGCCCCCCCCCAATAGTGCTCTGCCCCCCAAATGTTTTAAAAATGTGTGCCCCTCCAAAATTTCAAGGACTATTCGTACTGATTGTTCTGTTTTGAATTTTGCGTATTTGATCACATCAAGATGTGATTCCATCTTAGCATTTTAGGAGTATTTCATCTTACAACTATACGAGCATTGTGATTCCATCTGCGACTGCTCTACGACTATGCTATAATGGCTAAGTTGGTAGCAAGGATTGTCTTCTGCTAACAAGTCCGTAGATACAAGGTTCAAGCGTTCAGGTTAGCGAATAGCGATGGGGGGGGGGGGGGGGGGGGGGGGGAGGCATGAACAATTAGCCATCGGGGTGCTCTATTTAAATGGTGTTCAATGGAATTTGTTGTAAATGTATTGTTTGCCTGGAATATGGCTGATAGTTAATGTATAGTTTTTGGCTCTCTGGTATTGTAATATCCTAAATATCCAACATCCGTGCTAAAAATACATTTGATACGGGGAACATCGAGGGGATCGAGCTATCTAAGGGCATCGGGCCATCGTGGCCAGGGGGGCCTAGGAGGCCATGGCCCCTCCAGGAGGTTAACCGAGGTCGCCCTAAGGGGTGTTTGGTTGACGAGCCTTGGTTAGCCTGAGCGGGCCTCGTTGGGCCTGGAGGGGAGCTCATCGGCCTGAGGGGGCACTCCGTCGACTTCAGGGAGTCCTTCGTCCGCCTGAGGGGGTCCCAGTCGGCCTGAATAGCCATTGTTCGTCCTGCGGGTTCCCCTGCCGGCCTGAGGGGCCTCTATCGGCCTGGATGGAACCCGGTCGACCGGAGGGGCCTCGGTCGGCTTTAGGGACCCTCGATAGGCTTGAGGGAACAGGCCGGCTTGGGCCGCCTGAGGAGCTTTTGTTGTGCCCGAGGGGCTCTTTGTCGGCCTGATGGGACCGTTGTCGGCCTGAGGGGGCCTCAGTCGGCCTGAGGGGCCTCAGTCGGTTTGAGGGAGTCGGCCTGAGGTCGGCCTAGAGGGTAACTCGGTCGGTCTGAGGGGGCCCTCGGTCGGCTTGAGTGAACCTCGGTCGGCTTCAGGGGCCCTTAGTCGGCATGAGGAATCATTGTTCGGCCTCAGGGCCAATCGGTCGGGTTGAAGGGGTCTTTGGACTGAGAGCCCGTCTGTCGGCCTGAGTGGCCCACGGTATGCCCGAGTGAGCCTCGGTCGGCGTGAAGGGGCCTTAGTGGGCCTGATGGACCCTCGGTTGGTCTGAGTGGCTCTAGTTTGGCCTGAGAGGCCCTCGGTCAGCTTGAGGGAGCCCTCAGTGGACCTGAGGAACCTTCGGTCGGCCTGAGTGGCTCTCATTCGGCCTGAGGGGACCTCGGCCAGCTTGAAGGGGCTGTTTAACCCTAGGAGCCCTTGGGCGGCCTGAAGGACCCTCGCTCGGCTTGAGAAGCCCTTGGTCGACTTGAGGAGGCCCTTTTTCGGCCTGAGGGGTCTTCGGTCAGCTTGAGGAGGCCCTTGGTCGGCCTGAGGGGTCTTCGGTCAGCTTGAGGAGGCCCTTGGTCGGCCTGAGGGGTCTTCGGTCAGCTTGAGGAGGCCCTTGGTCGGCCTGAGGGGTCTTCGGTCAGCTTGAGGAGGCCCTTGGTCGGCCTGAGGGGTCTTCGGTCAGCTTGAGGAGGCCCTTGGTCGGCCTGAGGGGTCTTCGGTCAGCTTGAGGAGGCCCTTGGTCGGCCTGAGGGGTCTTCGGTCAGCTTGAGGAGGCCCTTGGTCGGCCTGAGGGGTCTTCGGTCAGCTTGAGGAGGCCCTTGGTCGGCCTGAGGGGTCTTCGGTCAGCTTGAGGAGGCCCTTGGTCGGCCTGAGGGGTCTTCGGTCAGCTTGAGGAGGCCCTTGGTCGGCCTGAGGGGTCTTCGGTCAGCTTGAGGAGGCCCTTGGTCGGCCTGAGGGGTCTTCGGTCAGCTTGAGGAGGCCCTTGGTCGGCCCGAGGGGTCCTTAACCCCATTAGTGGCCTAGGGAGGTAGGGAGGGGTGGCAGATTTTGCACACCTGTCATGTTTTTCTAAAATATCTCCGAAATGGCTCGAGGTAGGCTTATGAAATTTGCTAACTTTTCTTAAAACTAGTCTGGGCAGATTGTCAAAAATTGAAGAAAAAAATCTAGAATGTTATTTTTTTACCAACAAATTTGCACATACCTTTTGATCCTGGAAACGCCTATGAATTTTGAAATTTCAAATGTGACCAGGATATATACATTTTGTATGAGTTTGCTGTCGATCTATATAAGTTTTGTCAAAATCGGTCTATAGAACTAGGAGTTATGAACAAAAACCAAATATATACAATTGGTGCATTTTTACCCCCTGTCGCCACAATTTTCATTTTTGTATTTGAAAAAATCAGTCCGAGGGAGTCAAACCCTGTTTGAATTTTGAAAATCAGACTAGTAGATTTCGAGATCTCCGGGGGCCAAATTCCCCCCCCCCCCCCTATGCCACTAATAGGGGTAGCCAGGAGCTTACCAATAATAGGGTTAATCGGCCTGAGTGACCCTCCGTCGGCCTGTAGGGGTCCCTAGTGTGCCTGTGGGGCTCTTCTGTCGGCCTTACTAGGGGGCTCTCGGTCGACTTGAGGGGCGATCGGTCGGCTTGAGTGGCTAAAAATGTTATAACATATAATTTAACATCATATTTGATATAGTATTGGACATTTAGTTACAATTGGAGCACTCGGCCGTTGCCCTCCCCCCCCCCCCCCCCCCCCCCAACCGATTTAATACAGTTCCACCACTGGTGCACGATGCACTGCATAGTGGATTACACATCTAATTAGTGACATTTAATTAGTGACATTTAATTAGTGACATTTAATTAGTGACATTTAATTAGTGACAGCGCGCAGTGCACCGGTCAGGTGGCAGGAGCGGACCTTTTTAAGTTCGGACACATTCAATGTGTTTATGGGACAAACAGGGACGATGTGATCTTGGAATGAATTGTTGTTTACAATACATGGTAAGGTTGGTTACCGCGGGGTCTGGTCACAGCGGAAGTGCGGGGATATTTTACAAATTATAAGGTGTTTAGAGTAGTCGGCGCTCAACACCCAGTAGAGTACCTTCACGACTCAGCGTCTGCTGCACACTTTGGATATTAATTTACAAACATCAATCATCAATCATCCATCATCCATCATCAATCATCAATCAAGACATAATATTAAATTATTGCCCACGACTTTGGTGCCCAAAATTATATACCCGACGAGGCACTGATATAAACTGCTCTTCCACCGCAGCTGTTGAATGTATAGCTACAAGTTACAACCGCCATCAACTGGGGAAACAATGCATGGAAAGTAAGCCATCAACGTCTCCAAGCCGTCCAAGCCCGCTGGACATCCCTACGCGACAGCTCCAGTTCAACTGCCACTGGGCAGCCGACACATTCAGCTGATATTCCCGGAACACCCGCTAGTAAAGTGGAGCACTCGCTAGTAAAGTGACAGCCGGATGGCGGCCGGCTGAAAAGTGGCGGCACTCTCGGCGAGTCTATGCGATTTGTGCATCGTTTCAGGATTGGTCTGAATGGAACCTGTCGCCAGGCACTCAACTCGGCCTGGACTGCGGAGAGTAGAGTTATTTTTTATTAAATGGAATAGAACGAGCACGTTCTTTTCATACTCAGAACCCGTCGAAAGCAGAGGGTAAGAATATCATGTTGAATCTGATTTGATTACAATTGAATAAATGAAGGCGTACTTATAGGATCCCTTATTATTAATTGTCACCAATATTACATGATAAAATTAGCATTGGTGTCCAGGTGTTTCCCACCAGTCAGCCGGATTGTCATATAAGCATTACAGTACATTGCAATTTACATTACGGAATTGTCATATAAGCATTACATTACATTGTAATTTACATAACGGAATTGCCATATAAGCATTACATTACACCAGAATTCCGACATTACCCATACATTGTAGGGTATCAACTCTACCCCGGCAAATCCCCGAATCCTCACACCTATAGCGAATGCCAACGACCCACGATTAAACCCCACAGGAGCGGCCATTTCCACGGCTGGGTCACCGCCTCTCTGGCTAATTTAATTACCCCGAGCAACCCTACACTGCAGCTGAGCCCTCCCTCCCTCCCCCCACCATCTCCCCTGTCAGCCTGAGGATCGCTGGTCTCAGTCGTGGCTATACGCCACCCTTCGGCTATGCCTAAAGCCGTCCATACAAGGGGCTATTCGTGGTGAGATGAGATATCTCTGAGTTTAATCACCGGCTAAATTGCGGCTGCTGGATTCTGGAGTGAGCCATGTAATTGTAAGGCTTCTGTCTGTCTGGGTGAGATTGGGGCGCTGCTGTGGCGAGCAGCTATTGGCGCAGAAAGGTCAGATATATCTCGGCTGGGATATATGAGCAAACTGTAGACGGGTCATATATGGCTTGGCTGAGGTATTGGCCAGATCACCAGCTGGTTTCATTCAAATTAGCAAGGAAGTATTCATATTAGCAATGCATTTGTGACCTGTATAATACAGAAGAGATAAGGTATTAGGTACAACATGGTATATGGCAAGAATCGTAGGAACCTTCCTATTGCCTATTGCCTATTGCCTATTCATGCCTATTCATGCAATAGTTCGCTACAACGTGTCCGGTTAACATAGACATCCCATGAGAAGAGCAAGCCGGATTCTTTGGGGGCGACTGCGCGAGAGGCAGGGTAAGCAGTGCAACCCAGTTGTAGAAGCCGGTGCATTTGCCAGCGACCAATGCGCTGACGGTAGAACCTGAAGTTCCATTTCGTGTGCTTTGTTTTGGGCATTCTCATTCCATTTTAATGGAATGAGAATACCCGTCGAACCAGAGAAACGCTACCCGTCGAACCAGAGAATGAGAATTCGTCACCGACCCATGATTTCCTCGTGACGACGTTCACGTTCGTCACGTTCAACGTTCACGTTCCTCGTGATTGCATGTTTATTGTTTCAAGAGACCGTGGTTGTCGATTCTGAACGCCACTATGGCCATATCAAGTAATGTATACAATCTGATACTTGGCTGCTGTACATTTTGAAATGATATTGTGGTGAATGAGTCGCTTTAAAATGTATGTAAAATCAATGGAACTCTCTACGCCAACACACTTTCACCATGATCACTTCTGCTCTAGTTGACCTCCGATATCACGGCGGCCAAAACACTCACTCACGTGCCAACCTCATAGGGCATGTTCCAGTGGCACCTCTAACCTCTCTAACCTCCTCCAAGTTGCTCCAACTTGCAACTGTCTGTGCATTAGTACAAGACAGTTGCAAGTTGGAGCAACTTGGAAGAGGTTAGAGCTGCCATGGGAACAGGCCCATACCATCACTTTCCACACACCTTTCACACTTCCCATCGTTTGTACTCACCGAGCATAGCCACAGTGTACCCCGGCGGTGCCCTGAGGGTCCTCTGGCTCCAGGCCGACCTGATGACCTCTAGATGCCCTGGGGCGGCGGTCACCAGCAGGAGACAGGGTCGCAGCAGGCCGACCAGGGTCAGCCGGCGCAGGGCCGAGAGCAGCGGCGGACTCCAGTATGCCTCCAGGTTCACAGACAGCCACGTCTGCCGGCGGGGGAGTGGGGAGGGAGGTGGTAAGGTGAGCGCAGGGTCGCGGGTTCGAACCGCGCGGCCGGCGGAGTGTTTGGAGGGAGGGTTGGGATTTTTTAGTTAGAAACATGGTGGAGTTTTTCAACTCTGTGCTCACGCCACTAACTTTAATCAAATATGAAGCCGTATTTGACCCAGCAGCGAACTAACCATTAGGTATGTTATTTTGCCCAACAAACTATTGAAAAAGTCCAAGAACGATGCAACTGTTGGAAGCCCTTGTACGACGACGACTCTCAATTGCAGCAAGAATATTCACCGGAAATGTGTTATCAGCAAAGTTCAGACTCGAAGTTAGTTTAACTTTAAATGTCAGCCCTGACAGACCGGATTCCGATTTCCGAGCCAGCTCACCATCGTGTCTAAATGCAGCAAACAGGCTGACTGAAGTTCAGTTCACTGGAATATTGACCCAACTGTCTTAAATCGCTCACTATCGAAACGTTATTCACTAGAATCCTTCGCATTCATAACCCACATCACTAACATTTAGCATTCATAACCCAATTATCTTAAGCCATCACAAATAGCAAACGAGTCGCCACCTTACCTTGAACACAGCGAAGCCGTCTTCGTCTGCTGCGGCAGAGGTGGGGTCATCCGGCTGACCAGGCCGTGACCCCCGTGACCCCGGTGACCCCGGTGACCTCCGCAGGTCAATCACCAGACATTTGTTCAGCAGGTGACGCTGGTCAATGTGACCCGACATCTCCTGAAACAGGGCGAGAGGCAAGTAAGAGGAAAGAGAGGCAGGGCGAGAGGCAAGTAAGATAAACAGACCGCGATACGGGAGATAACGAGCCACGTTGTACTAATTACGACAATCGCTTCCATTAGGACAGCACACAAGTTCACTCAACCTCAGACAGATCCTTATCCAGCTCTCTGGGCGCCACGCGTGTGTCTGTTCATTCATATGACGTCATCGGTCCATCTTAAGTCATATGACGTCATCGGTCCATCTAAAGCAGCCGGAGGAGAGCCGTGTCATGAGATGACGTCATCGCCATAGATGACGTCATCACGATAGCCGCTGCTGAGACGGCGCGGGGGAAACACGTGAAACTCGCGGGACACGGTCTGCAGATGTGTAATTGTAATTGATGTGTAATTGGTGCTGAGTGATGATTCACCGCGGCAGGAGACGACGACATGCATGATGGACGCGGAGGCTAACGTGATTGAAGCTTGAAAGAAGTCCGATGTTCTGACATCGGCTGGTCTTCCCGATACGATGACCCATGATCGGACATCGGATATTGAAATATGACTCCAACTCCGAGAGGCCCGAGAAGTCCTCTACCCGAGGTAGGGGCATATTAAATACATTAATTTCAATCAAGATCTTAATGCTTCGAGTAGGACTCGTTCAGCCAGCGCACGAAAGCACAGCAAATCACAATCACTCTGGCTCAAATGAATAGTGAATAACCATTTTAAACAAAGTACTAGTGGACGAGATGTCAGTCACAAAACGTAAGCCATTGAAAGGCTGGAATGAAATTCAATAACGCTTTCAAATTTCAATTCATGACCGACGACTGAACAACTATTATCAGATTGAAAACCGATACAACCTAAACATCTATCGATAAGACAACTTGTATGATCCCATAAATTTCGAGTTCACCACATAAAAACCAGCCAAGACCCCCGCCGGATGATTCCCCTCCATTTCCCTCTGCGACAGACCCAGCTCGTCTGCCGCGGAGGACCCCAGTTCAGGAGAGCACGCGTTGAGACGCCGAATAACTCTCCGCCGCCCGGGGAGTTGGCAGGGAGCCAATAACGAGTTTTGCATTCTGCACAGCGAGACGGAGCCGGTTTCTAGACGGCCCCGCAGGCATGGCGAGGGAGACGGGAAGAATGCCGGCACTACCGTAGCGACAGGGTCAGAAGCTCCGTAGGACAGTGTCAGAAGCTCCGTAGGACAGGGTCAGAAGCTCCGTAGGACAGTGGCATGGGTTAGAAGCTCCGTAGGACAGTGGCATGGGTCAGAAGCTCCGTAGGACAGTGGCATGGGTCAGAAGCTCCGTAGGACAGTGGCATGGGTCAGAAGCTCCGTAGGACAGTGGCATGGGTCAGAAGCTCCGTAGGACAGTGCTCACTGCTTAATGCCTGCACTGCCCCAGCGACAATCCTATCTTCCTCTAGAGTTATGCCACTGACACTGCCGGCAGGCGTGGAGGCATGGCCAGTGGTTAATGTGCACACTTCCCCAGCGACAATCCTATCTTCCTCTAGAGTTATGCTACTGCCACTGCCGGCAGGCGTGGAGGCATGGCCAGTGGTTAATGTACACACTTCCTCAGCGACAATCCTATCTTCCTCTAGAGTTATGCTACTGCCACTGCCGGCAGGCGTGGAGGCATGGCCAGTGGTTAATGTACACACTTCCCCAGCGACAATCCTATCTTCCTCTAGAGTTATGCTACTGCCACTGCCGGCAGGCGTGGAGGCATGGCCAGTGGTTAATGTACACACTTCCCCAGCGACAATCCTATCTTCCTCTAGAGTTATGCTACTGCCACTGCCGGCAGGCGTGGAGGCATGGCCAGTGGTTAATGTACACACTTCCCCAGCGACAATCCTATCTTCCTCTAGTCATTCCACTGACACTGCCGGCAGGCGTGGAGGCATGGCCAGTGGTTAATGTACACACTTCCCCAGCGACAATCCTATCTTCCTCTAGAGTTATGCTACTGCCACTGCCGGCAGGCGTGGAGGCATGGCCAGTGTTTAATGTCCGTACTATCCCAGCGACAAGCCTATCTTCCTCTAGTCATTGCACTGCCACGGCCGGCAGGTATGGCGGCATGGCCAGTGTTTAATGTCCGTACTATCCCAGCGACAAGCGAATCTTTCCAACTGGGTTTAACCCTCGCCCTACGGGGGGCCTGGCAGGCCCCCACTGAGGTTTTTATTAAATAACTTTTTACACATGCGGCGCATCTTGCTGAAATTGTCAGTAGCTGAGTTTACAACAATTATACGTAGGCTGTGACAATTTAATTTAAATTAGTTAAGAATTTCGGGAGATAATCATGTTTTGAAGACGTCATGTTAGTGGAAAAACGATAAATATTTGAAAAATCGTAGATAACAGAGTTTTAAAGGACATTGAGATTGATTGCTAGCAGGAAGTAAAGGTTAAATGATAGGAGGAGACACATATGCGAAGCTAGAAAAGGAAGTTCATGGGTTAAGTGTTCAGATATAGTATCGTTAGAAGCCACTCTCTGACGAAGATGCTGATATATTTGCATCACATCATTCATCAAAATGTTTTTTTCCTCTCTGCAGGAGATTTAAGCCACCACTGTTTGCCACTTCCCTAATTTCCTCTCGGCCACTTGTGACCACTGCACCACTGATGTCGCACCACCGCATCACCATCTGTTCCGGGGACTGCGGCGGCTGCCTGAATCCCCCGGGACTCAGAGCCACTGTGCGTGGGCGGGACGCTCCACAGCCACTGTGCGGGGGCGGCGGCGGATAAGAGATCGATAGGGGAGATAACAGCCTGCCGCGGGGATCTCCGCAACAGAGGGCATAAGGGGTCTCAACATCTGGATTGTCGCAGGGCACGGAAGAGGTGACGGGGATGGAGGGGTTGGCAGAACACTTCTGGAAGCATTTCGCTCGAGAGTGGCGGCCAGATCAATCCAACGCAGCCATTTAACTAAACGGATAAATAAACGTGACAGGTGTAGTGTTTTGCACATTGGCGATGCTATCAATTTGGTGACACCTCGCGCTTCAGCTTGCTTTGATGATTGATGCCAATCATGAAGGAACGACTAGAAAACATGCACTGCGGTGTGATATGATTAAAACATTTTGTGCAAACCGGTTAGACGATTGAATGACGCTGCCTCGAACCCCAGTTAGCCTCGGGCACCAGAGCCACCACTTGCTAAACTGTATCCAGAAAACATGTTATTATCTACCCCAAAGAACACCTTACTCCCCGCATAAAACCGGGAGGCACACACGATGCCCCCAACGCCACCCTCCCCCCCGTCGGCACAGCCTTACCCTCTCCCCCAGCCCATCTCAGCGCTCGTCGGGCCTGTTCCAGTGGCGTCTCTAACCTCCTCTAACCTCCTCCATGTTGCTCCAACTTGCAGCTGTCTGTGCATTAGTATAGGACAATTGCAAGTTGGAGCAACTTGGGGGAGGTTAGAGGTGCCACGGGAAGAGGCCCATAGCTAAAGACGTGTCACTGACACCCACGACCCTCCCTCCCCTCGTCCTCCAATGGGCCGACGGTCGGGACGGATAAATGAATCATCCGTACACAGCCCGAGGGCGTCCCACGCAGACGAAAATCGAGTTAGCTGATTCCGCCGCGGGCGTGAGCTGCCTGCCGGCACAGCCTACCCGGCCGGCGGCGGCCGCCAGTCAGCTGATTCCGCCGCGGGCGTGAGCTGCCTGCCGGCACAGCCTACCCGGCCAGCGGCGGCCGGCAGTCCGCTAATTCAGTGGGTGGTACGGTTTTTGTGAAACACGATACGCCCTGCTGGTCGGCGAGATGAGAGATGAGAGGGAGGACGGAGATGGGCAAAAAGTGGATCAGGTGTGGGGGATGGGGAGGGGGATGAAACAGCACCCGGCACCGGTAGCTGGTCCGTGCAGGTACCGGTAGCTGCTCCTACGCTACCGCGGTGTAGGGCCTGTTCCAGTGGCGCCTCTAACCTCCTCTAACCTCCTCCAAGTTGCTCCAACTTGCAACTGTCTGTGCATTAGGATACAACAGTTGTACGTTGGAACAACTTGGAGGAGGTTAGAGGCGCCACGGGAACAGGCCCGTAGTAGCACGTTTTCTGACGATATTTAGCCCGACGGTACGGCAAAATAACTAAAGAACGGGATTCCTGCTAGTGCCTATTGAATACGAACAAGCAGCCCGGAACTTAAAGGGAACTGTTCACCTTGTTTTCTGTTTAATATATACCGTACCACAAGTATCCGTCCCGTCTCCCATCGCTGATTGGCTGATGTGTTGCCCTTATAAGGGACACGGAGCGGGATTTCCTTGACATATTGCTTGATAGTTGGCAGTAAGGGGCATTTTGAGTTCAAAAACACGAATATGACTTTAGTTTGGACCAATAGATGGATATCTGTGGAGAAGAAGTAAGTTTCTCTTTTTTTCTCTTTTCATGACACGTGCCGTCATACAACACCAGTGGGTGGACCTGACCTGACTTTGGCTCCGCCTGCCGCCTACTACAGTCTCTGACAAGGGGCCGCCGCGCCGCCCGGGCGGCTGAGCGGATGTTAACGAGGCGTCGTGGTCAGAGACTACGTGCCAGAGAGTGTATACAAAACCCGGATGTAACGTCAACAAATCAGCCAATCAGCGATGGGAGTACGATGCCCGCTTGTGGTACGGTACATATTGAAGGAAATAGTTCACCTTCAATATGGGGTTTGGACTGATATAGCAGTTGTGTAGCCCGTGTTGGGAAACCCCTATCTGCAAGTTTTTTTTGACTGAAAAGACTCCAGCCGATTTTTTTTTTGGCGAAGGAATGCGGTGCTGGCGAAAGAATGCGGTGCTGACGATGGCATGGGCAGAGGCTATACAATCAGCCAATCAGCTTGCAGCTGGCGCTAGTAAGCGAACCGCCGGCCGCCGGTTGGCACTTCTCTAATGAGAGTCTATCCTTACGCGACTACTTTCGATTTTGATTGGCTGAACCATTTATTTCATTGCGCGCGACGTCAGGACTCTGACTCAGAGAGTATGCATATAGTTTTGATAACATTAATAATTTACGAACTTTTGTCCTAAATCGGCGCGATGTATGGCCATTTTTGACAATATAAAAAATATTTTGTATTTCAAAATACAATCAAATCGTGTTTTGAAACAAATGTTCCAAGGTGAACCATTTCCTTTAAACGCTGAGAAGGTGGACCGTTTCCTTTAACAGAGATGAATTACTGTAATCTGTGGAGATCAGCTAGCAATCTTTGTCTTTTGGACGATCGTTATAATCTTCACAAAATACCACGTTGAGAATGCCGTGCGCCATGCCAGAGATGAATCACGGACAGCCAGGCCGCAAGTGCGCCGACATTTCGAACAGGCCACATTGCCACTTGGGACACCCAACACAGTCGCTGATGCTCTGTTAGATGAATAGATGAATATAATGTTTTATCTTCAACGCCCCGGACGTAGAACGGAGTGCAATGTGCCGCGCATTATAAATTTCAGAAACACGCCTGGAGACATGCTCATAGTGGAAATTTCGCACGTTTTTTTCTCTCGCACGACAAGGCTTTTTCGCCTTGTCGGGCACGACGGCGCGCCCTCCTTCAGTGTGATAAAGAGTTCACTAATAACAATGATAACAATAACCAAGGGCGGATCCAGCCGGTCGTTTTTTTTTTGGGGGGGGGGGGGGGAGGGGGCAAACCGTTTTTTAGCGGACCTTACCTACCCCCAATTTCGAATTTCTCCCCGGATTTGGGCCACTTTATTTTGCAACCACACGATTTCGATTTTTTCCCCATTTTTTTTAGGTTATCGACCTTTTGGGATATCGAAAAAGGAAAGATGTCAGCTTGCAGTTTGTATTGTTCCGACATTGCCTTACACTGATAAAAACTATGTCAATTGTCAGCTGTACCCAGGGGCGTCGCCGATAATTTTTGAGTGGGGGGTCGGCTGAAATGACGAGAAAAAAATTTACTCCAATTTGTTATGCGTGTATTTAAGCCTTTGCAACATTTTGAATGTGGATTTGCATGTTATAGTAGGTACTTGCTATTTAGCGCCGCGAAGCGGCGCAATTTTTTTTTGCTCGGGTTTGCCTGATAAAACCCAGAAACATAGGCATTTTTAGCTTCTTAGCCTTGTAGAGGATAAGAAGCTAAAAATGTTATTCATTCAATTCAGCGATACGACGAAACGAAGACGATGACGATGGCTTCGTTATGACGATGGCCACTGATGTGACGCCGCGGAGCGGCGTGAACATTTTAATTTTAGGTCGTGGAAAACGCATTTTTAATATTGGAACCAGACCGTGAGTGGAGCCAAGCCTCAGGTAACCCCTTTTCCTGGTTGCACATCTCGGTATGATGTAAAATGTTGAATGAAGGTAGTTTTTCATATACATTAGCCTCGGATAGTAAATCACGATGGCCGGTGGCAGTCTGCGCTCAATAGAACATATGATAATAATAACTGTAGTCTGTATACATACCTATGTACCGAACTGTAACAAACAACTGGTAACGGTGCAAATGGTTTCAAAGTAGCAAGAGGTAGGCCGACCTTTCCGCGCATAAATGGTCCCTGTGGATCTGGAGGAGCCTGGGGGAGATGGCTTGGGGAGATAGTCCTGGTCTGGTCCCCACTATTAGCTCTTCGGGCCAACAAGTTGGACACCGCTGGAACAGCTTCCGGTTGCCGAAGTCCGCGTCTTTGCGTTCGCGTCGCCTTTTTCGGAACTCGGCAGACAAGCTAAACATGTAGCCCGCTTTAACCCGCGCGGCGCTGGGGTCTCCAGCCGAACGCGCGGCGCTGGGGGGTAAATTTTATCCCCCCTCGTATCTTCCGAACCAATAACCGCAGCGAGACGCGCAATGCGGCGATCGAAAGCTCTCAACGAGAAGAATCGAATGCATACTCGAAATTCTTAAAATAAGGTCACATGTCAGGTCACGGTCAGGTCAAATGTAAAATGTAAGTATTTGAGTTTGTGGGGCTATGCTTTCCATCCAAAGCCTTATATTGCAACTATTATCTCACAAAATGCTCCAGAGTGTATAATGCATTTCCCGCATAAGTAAAAGTGAAATTGTAAGCAAAGGTCAAGGTCAAGGTCAGGTCACACAAGGTCACAGGTCTACGAAAGCCATGCGACACATGTTGTATGGGTTATTTTACACGTATAATTCGATAGAAGCAGCCATTTTCACAGCCTGACACCATATAATCGTCCTCAGGTCAAGGTCAGGTCACAATAAGGTCAAAATTTGAAATTGATTAATCTAAATAAACATTGCATGTTTATAGACTAGTTTTGTCTTCGAAATACAGTGGTGGCATTTATTTGTCTGTATCTGGTCAGTAAAAGCCAAAAAACGCAATTAAAAAAAATGACGTCATGAGTTACTTGTTCTTAGAGACCCATAAGTCAGTCAAAAATAAAGAAATTGCTTTGAAATTTGGTTTGAACATCGTTCATACTCGGTTCTCTAATATATCTTCCGTTTTTTTTAAAATCTTCAAACAAAAAACTTATGTGGAAATTCTTCCCCAAAAATCCGTTTTTTGCATTTTTGGGGGTCAAAAACCCAAAAGTTTGAAAATCTGAGATAGCCATGTCAAAGACAATGTTATTTCACTTCTTTTGACGCCTTGTATTTGCAATTTGCAGTAACACGCTATTTTCTACGATTTTTCAAACATTTAACGTTTTTTCACCAAAAATGACATGGCATGACGTCACTAAAACGTCATTATCTGCCACAAATTTTCACGAATTAAAAAAAAATGGCAGAAGACGTAGAATTGATGCACCATAAGCTACCGTAAGTTTCACTTTGATATCTGTCATAGTTGTCAAGTTATGGAGAAAATCCGGGAGAGGGGGGGGGGGGGGGGGGGGGGGGGGTAAAATTTACCCCCCAGCGCCGCGCGGGTTAAATATAATATTTTATGAAGAGAGTTGGCCCTGGGGCCAGCAATTACTGCCAAGGAGAGCCTCTGCAAGACACTTAATGGAATTAATTTTCCACATTTGTATATGCAATTGCGAAACTTGTGTCATGCCGCGAAGCGGCGCGAAATTTTACAGTTTTGACTTGATTTTGACTGCTGCAATTTTGGGATGCCCAGTACCGTTCTAAAAACGCAAATATAGCATGCATTATATTTCACGTCTTGGGGGGGGGGGCAAAACATAGTTTGCCCCCCCCCCCCCTTAAACAGGATTGGGGGGGGGGGCATGGCCCCGTTCGCCCCCCTCCTGGATCCGCCCTTGACAATAACGATGGCATAACATTTTAGCTCCGACCATCATATCTTATTCCTATTACCATTTTAATTTACTAATTAAGTTACCCGACTACAACATCCGCAAAATGCATGCTGATTTTGCCTGAAGTTATGCCGCTGCTCGGTGCTCGCCAAAGATAGCCCATCTGCTCAAGTTATATATCGCCCTGCCACATTCCCATGTTTCAACTGCATCACCACGTCGTTCCTTAATATCTCAAAATAATCCTACATTAAATAATCCTAAAGTTCTTACTAAATAATCTCAAAGTTGATACCATGGGTCTTCTCACAGAATCCACCGAATCTCCCCTCACCGAATCTACCGAATCCACCGAATCTACCGAATCCACCGAATCCGCCGAAACCACCGAATCCACCGAATCCATAGAATCTACCGAATCCACAGAATCCACTGAATCCACCGAATCCACCGAATCTACCGAATCCACCGAATCCACCGAATCCACCGAATCTACCGAATCTACCGAATCCGCCGAATCCACCGAATCTACCGAATCCACCGAATCCACCGAATCTACCGAATCCACATAATCCACTGAATCCACCGAATCCACCGAATCTACCGAATCCACCGAATCCACCAAATCCACCGAATCTACCAAATCTACCGAATCCACCGAATCTACCGAATCTACTGAATCCACCGAATCCACCGAATCTACCGAATCCACCGAATCCACCGAAACCACCGAATCCACCGAATCCACCGAATCCACCGAATCCACCGAATCCACCGAATCCACTGAATCCGCCGAATCCACCAATCGAGTCTCTGATCATCAATGCCGTTTTTACCCGGGCAGAAAAAACCGAGCCCCGCGCTGGACGGGCAGCCTTCGAACACAATAGCAGGTCTGTTACGGTCTTCTGCTCTGGTAGAAGACCGTAACTGACTTTAGCTCAGTGGTAGACGGGAAGGGAAAGCAGGTGTCAGTCAGGGGAGGCGTGCCAAAATAGCAAAGTCCAATAGTAAAATAATAATAACCAAATAGTTAATAACAATGAGCAGACAGTGGAAGGATTATGGGACACTGCAGGCATCATCGAGCATCATGACCTTCGAACGGAAGTGCCTACAAACCCTGTTAAGTGACTATTAGCCACATTTTCATTGTCATACCCACTCTGAAATTATCCACCCACCGAGTACGGCGCCTTCGAGCCGGGACTGCTCTGTCGAGGGCGCTGTGGCGGCTGCCAGCTGGAGATGGCTATGGAGGGCAGTGGCGCGCGTGCGACTACCATGACACACACTGACTATGATAACGCCAGGGCTGCTATGTGTGACGACAGTGGTAATCAGAGGTCGCAACACGTGGGGCTAATTGAAGGCGGAAGGTCGGCCAGCGGCGAGGACGGGCCAGTCGGTGGCAGGCGCCGCCTAACCTGGTGTCAACTTAGCCACGCCTCACACCTCAGGGTTAGTATAAAATGTAGAGCTGCCAGAATTTGCGCGTGTAGAGCTGCCAGTATTTTCGCGTTTAGAGCTGCCAGTATTTGCGCGTGTAGAGCTGCTAGTATTTGCGCGTGTAGAGCTGCCAGTATTTTCGCGTTTAGAGCTGCCAGTATTTACGCGTGTAGAGCTGCTAGTATTTGCGCGTTTAGAGCTGCCAGTATTTTCGCGTGTAGAGCTGCCAGTATTTGCGCGTTTAGAGCTGCCAGTATTTGCGCGTTTAGAGCTGCCAGTATATGCGCTGGTTAACCTTGCCCTGTCCTGCAGACCATCTACTCGAGTACTTTGCAAACAATGTGTGGCAAACAATGGCAGTTACGCTGAAAGAGGGTGTGCCACTGTCTGTTTCTGTTTGTGTCTGTTTCTCCGCACTGGACAGAGGAGAAAATGAGAGCTCTCGGCACATATCAAAGCGAAGGAGGGCGGGCGGGTGCTGCAAATAAGCCGTGCTGAGACAAATTTCAGACGTGGCCAGTTGAAGGTGGAAGTCGTGTATAATTAAGCGAAAGACATATATAGGAGAATAAGGAAAAAGAAGACTGTTGGTCAGTGTTTATATTAGCGCTCACAAGTGGGGTCACACATGAGCAAATATACGGACATGATGAAGGCATCATGAGACTTAGATGTGAGAAGTTTTCTTTCCTCACCTCCACTGCAGGTACTCGAAATATGTTACGATTGATTTTAAAAAAATCAATCGGGCAATACACAAACTAGGACGATCTTTTTTGGCAACAATTTTCATGTCCCCACAATTATGTATCCGGCAAACAACTCAACCATATTCAGAAACACGTTCCAAAGTCAACACACAGACACAGTCCGTCAGTCCGAAACTCCGTCCAACCAACAGGAACGCCGCTTCCTTCACCGCGCCCGTTCCGTTCATCGCGCGTCAGCGGCGTCCGTGGCGCGGCGGCGGCCGAAGCGGCGCGGCGGCACGCGCCATTACCGCTGCTGATGAGGATCCGCGCCGCCGCGCCGGCGGCCGGTGACGCGTGTCACGTGACCGAGCATTGGGGTACCGAGGAGGGTCACGTGACCGAGCGTTGGGGTACCGAGGAGGGTCACGTGACCGATCATTGGGGTACCGATGAGGGTCACGTGACCGAACATTGGAGGTAACGAGGAGGGCCACGTGACCGATCATTGGGGTACCGAGGAGGGTCACGTGACCGAGCCTTGGGGTACCGAGGAGGGTCACGTGACCGAGCCTTGGGGTACGGAGGAGGGTCACGTGACCGAGCATTATGGTACCGAGGAGGGTCACGTGATCGAACATGGGGGTACCGAGGAGGGTCACGTGGCCGAGCGTTGGGGGTACCGAGGAGGGTCACGTGACCGAACATTGGGGTACCGAGGGTCACGTGACCGAACATTGGGGTACCGAGCAGGGTCACGTGACCGAACATTGGGGGTACCGGCTGCCGAGGAGGGCCTCCAGGCGGAGGACGGGTGCGGCTAATTATCGATTGGGACATTGCGATTTTTCAAGGCCACATAACATCTGAGAAGCGCGCGCTATTTGGCTCGGGCGCCTCCGCGCGGAGAAATGGGATGCGATCCGAGCCGCGGATGCGGCCGGTGCCGCGGACAATTAAATCTTCACCCTGTACGCCGTAGGAATTTGGCTGGGTTACGTGAAAAAAGGGTATTGAATCGTTACAAGATAATTGCACGACCTGTCTTTTGAAAGCAGTTGCATCCAATTCGGTTCGACAGAATCAGAGATATAACTTCCCGAAAATGGGTCATTTAACACGTGAACCCTATCGGCTAGTACCCTACCCGAAATATACAGTCTGTCTTAGAAGTATCGCACATACTGGCAGGGTTCACACCGGGCGGTACCAACAAGTTTGAGATCCACTGGGCCACGAACCCCAACACGGCTGACAGGTCAGAGACGGGGGAGGGTGGGGTATTCTCGGAAGTGGGAGGACGGGGAGGGTAGGTCACCGAGTCAGCAATGAAGCCGGCCCGACTTCTGACGATGACTGTAAACATAGGGCCTGTTCCAGTGGCACCTCTAACCTCCTCTAACCTCCTCCAAGTAACTCCAACTTGCAGCTGTCTGTGCATTAGTATAGGACAGTTGCAAGTTGGAGCAACTTGGAGGAGGAAAGAGGTGCCACGGGAAGAGGTCCATTGATTCAGTCAATGGAGAGTCAGTTATCATGATAATCATGGTGCGTGAATAAAACACGCATCGTCTTTGAACGGCAAGTCGAAACTCATGATACATTTAAAATGCACCGCTTGATACCAATCCAATTTTCACAACAGAGCCCTCAAGCCCTCTGCCAATTTTACTACTATTTTTTACTATTAAGGATCGTTATTGTCTTACGGGAAAACACAAATATGTTGACCCGTAGTTAAACGCCGCACAGGAAAATTATCCTCTGGATAAAGCTTATCATACCCAAATAGAGCTTTACACTGAAGTTAGAGCAAAGCGATTATGCATTCCATTCATATTTCGACCGTGCTTCGGGTTAGCCGTTCACTTGATTTAAATTCAACTTGGTCAACTTTTACTTCTTTTTTCTTTCTACTTTGTTCAGCGTTGTTGACTGTGCGAAAATACAATTGCCCTCTGAAAACAATGTTTGTACAAGGCTGCCACGTATCGGATAAATACCGGAATTTATCCATCTGTTATGCAATACGACATGCGGGGATGGGAGACAGGAACAGCAACAGAGAACGCAAAGGAATGTGAAGAACAAGAGATGGGGACGGAAAGTGTGAATTGAATGGGACGGGAACGGGACGGGAACGGGGCGGGAACAGGACGGGAACGGGACGGGAACGGGACGGGAACGGGAACGGAACGGGACGGGAACGGGAACGGGACGGGAACGGGACGGGAACGGGACGGGAACGGGACGGGAACGGGACGGGACGGGAACGGGACGGGGACGGGAACGGGACGGGAACGGGACGGGAACAGGACGGGAACGGGACGGGAACGGGACGGGAACGGGACGGGAACGGGACGGGAACGGGACGGGAACGGGACGGGAACGGGACGGGAACGGGACGGGAACGGGACGGGAACGGGACGGGAACGGGACGGGAACGGGACGGGAACGGGACGGGAACGGGACGGGAACGGGACGGGGACGGGAACGGGACGGGAACGGGACGGGGCATGGGCAGCCTAGCTCACTATCAAACTTGGGAATTCAAAAAATGTTTCTCGTCGCGGTAACAAGTGGACAACACTCAACACTTGTGAGGGGGGTGGCACCACTTGAATTTACAAACGGGGCCAACAATCAAGCATAAATCTCGACCCTGGTGCAAAATATACAGACAAGAAATGAACGGTGATTATTTTAGCCCGCATTGTCAGGAAGCCACCTCGGAAATTGTAACGCAGGGCCAGCAGTTTCACACTGTCATGCTCTGAACAGAACCGGGAACCGTAATCGTATCAGCAGAACATCCTCCCGCCGTACCGTTTGAGTGGCAGAAGGCGGATCGCGTATCGGGTAGCCCAGGGTTCTGTCGTATCCTCTTCTTTTCCCCGCTGCATCGTACCGGCATGTGCTGGCATGCCAGCGCACCATGCCATAATTGCCTCCCACGTGTGGCCAAATTGGTAAATTGTGATATAGTACGCACTAAAATATGAAAGAAAATAATGCCTGTCATTAGACTATTGTTCCGAAATTCTGTAACTATTCTGCTTCATCCGAACGTCATCATATTCAGCTGATACCTATATGGGTTGCTAATCATAAGCGTTTTTCAGGGGCTCCGCCACGGGGGACGGGGGACGTGTCACCCATTTCTTAGCCAGCGGGAGATTATCCCCCCACATTTTGTTTTGCTGGCCAACAAGATTGCTAGAAATCAATGTTCAGTTGTTCTCATTACTTTTACCCCTCCCCACGCTCAACACCTTTCACTGACGGTGCCCTCGTATGCGGATATGGCGCCCTCTTCAGGGCTTGGCTCCCCCTTGACGGATTTCGAAATACGCCACTGGTTGTGACCACGACCACACTTGGCTTCCTTAGTCCCTGAAACCTGTACCCCCGATTTCAAAGGCGTGGCGGAGCCCCTGCTGTTTTCCAATAACTCTGGAGCAAAAAGTAGTCGCATCGACAACGTCATAGTTTGCGCTTATTACTTTCAATTCTTGAATCGCTCAAAACCAGCAACATTAATGCATCCATCCAGCATTCATCTGTTTCGAAGCACTCGTTTTCAAACTATGTTGGTTATAAGTGAATGCTAGACAACTCATCATTCACCATTTTGGCTACTCATCAGAGGCAGTTATGACATAGTGCAGCGGTCGGGCGTCGCCATAGCTGACACTCCTACACTGCAGGGTGACTCATCCCCACCCCCAATCAGGGACTCTCAAACCATTCCGAGTGCGACAGTGTTGCCACCTGGTGAGATGTGCGATACTTTTAAGACAGACTGTATCTACGCCGTAGAGCGGTAGTGCTGTCATCTCAGCACAAGGACAGGAAGGAGAGGCAACCCTTGGCGTACAGAGACGCGCCAATTCCTTCAGAAGTAGGCATTACTTAAGTTTAATATTATTTATTATACATGGAATACAGAATTGGTATGGTGCGTCTGCATAGAAGATGTACACAACAATTCACCAATTGAGAAGACACGACCTATCGAATCCTATATGAATTCGATATATATGGTATGCGTTGGGTTCGGAAATGATAATCATGTTAACCAGCTGGCGCAGTCCTGCCGCAGCTGCATTTAGGTTTTTGACAGCATATTCTGGAGGAAACCACACTCAAGACCACGGCAGATCAATACCTTGGCCATGAACAGACTGAGACACAAGGAATTACATTGACATGACAACTGGACTTCAAGAATCATCGAAGCACATTTTCCCTCTGCAGTTCCCACAGCTGCAGTGGAGTAATTGGTCTGCAACACGTAAATCCTCCACTCGTTTCCATTATAAAGAGCTTTGAAATAATTGCCAAATTAATGATTACCTACCTTCCTTTGACGTGCTTGTGCTGTTGGTTCCCCGACAAAGTCATCATCACTCACATTCAGTGCATCCATTCTATCTCAACGTATCGCAAGCACACCCCGCACCGCACACTGGAGTTTCACTTTCAGCGGGTTACCTCTCAGCTGTTGTGTGGCCTTGAAAATCGCAATGTCCCAATCGATAATTAACCGCACCCGCGGAGGACTGGCGAGGGTGGAGGGGGGGGGGGGGGGACCAACTGACCTGCGCCGGTGTAACACGTGACTCGCTGAGGCTAGGCAGGAGGAAGTCACGTGACCAAACATCTTGGTTACCTGTCTGCCACTGGAGGACAAAGATGCTGCCAGTGCAGTGGCAGCACGTTGCCATGGTAACCGCATGGCTACACGCGATGCCTCGCAAAGCAAGAAGAATGAGATAAAATACCCTTAATTAGACAATGGCCGATCGATGCTCGCCCGTCATTGGACAAAAGAGAATGTTGAATTCAGAAAAAGAAGACAGAGCAGACTGTCACATGTTTTGGTATCTTGGAGCCGGAAGCTGTCACGTGACTTGGAATGGTTGGACCGGAAGTGATGACGTAACGCGCGCCGGCCGCGGCGGAAGCGGCGACTGCTCTGTGTGTGCTGTGTGTTCAGCTGCTCACAGCTGGACGCGGTTCAAATCTGTTCTGTGTGTTCAGCTGGTCAGAGTTGAGACATGGTTCGGATGTTTGGTCAGAGTTGAGACATGGTCGGTACAAAGAAGCAGTTAGAGTTGGCGGGTTTAAAGGAGTCGCCCATTCTTTATACGAGTATAAGTTACGTTTAGTCTACGATTGAGGGTCTTACTCGCTGAGGCTTATCACGACATTACATAAAGTTTATATTACATAATTAACATATATATTATATATTATATATTATATATTATATATTATATATTATATATTATATATTATATCATATATTATATATTATATATTATATATCATATATCATATATTATATATTATATATTATATATTATATATTATATATTATATATTATATATTATATACTATATATTATATATTATATATCATATATTATATATTATATATTATATATCATATATCATATATTATATATTATATATTATATATTATATATTATATAGTATATATTATATAGTATATATTATATATTATGTATTATATTAACATTACATAAAGTATACATATGTGCAAGATAACGGACGACCAAGGACGCTGGCTGGTGAAATTAGTGCAGAGGCCGAGGTTTATGAAGGACGGAACTCACGTAGGTACGACAGGTGCAGCAACTTTGGTTGCTGCTGGAGGTCATACACTGCGTAAGACCAGCACTAGAATGACGGAAATAATTACTGGAGCACTGGCCGTTCAATTTGAAACTTTATGTTTGAATTGCTTTGAAACTAATTTGAAACATTCAGTAATCACGACTTATCCAAAGTGTAGGTAAACATGATTAAACAGTACAGCTGAAGGGGCAAGACCCAGTTTCAGTTCTGTCTTTCGTCTAATCTAATTGGTCCAGGTGGGAGAGTGGAAAATCCTCTGACAGGCCTACATGTTTGAGTAAAGCATTGCCACTCTATATCGTACGTTTTATGTGGGATTTTATAATAGCGGATGGACCAAAATTTAACGCAAAAGTTTTTGCTTTGCACCTGACTAATTATTAGTAATAGGTAGCTAGCTAAACACTGAGCCATGTTCAATGTATGCCTGCACAACGCTTGTCAAAGAGGTGACAGGTGCAGTCACAGCCAATCCTTCTCGGAATTTTCGAAAGAATAGCAATTAAACCTGCCGAGGTAAATGACGGATAGCAAATTGATAACTGATCACACCGTGACCCACCATCTGTATGTTTTCTATCCGCCAGCCTTGCACGATCAAATCGCTCCAGTTGCATTCCCAGGTCAGATCCTTCCGTGTCGCTGTCACCGACCAGGGTCCGGTCAGAGCCTCAGAGGTCAGGTCAGAGGTCAGGTAATATGTAAAGGCAGGGTCACGGCACACGGCCGCAGTATCTGTCTGGCGGTCAGTTTCACCCGGCGGTGAGAGGTCGCAGGCAGTCATTATGAGTCATTAAGTCATGATGATTAAGCCATTGCGGAGCGGAGAGATGATTATTGCAGTGCTGCCGTGCAAAGAAAGAACCGCAAATATGTCAATCGCCCGAAACCGTGACACACGCGGTTCTTCCTTTGCACGGGAGAGTAGTGATGGGTTGGAGAGAGGGGAGACATCCACGCCGAGAGGGAGGTCAGGAACTGTAGTAGTTTGTGAGATACTGACATTTTAGTGACGTCAGGTCATGCCATTTTTGGTGGGAAAACGACAAAAGTTTGAAAAACCGTAGAAAATAGAGTTGTAAAGCAAACTGCAAAAAATCAAATGAAAGAAAATGGCATTTTCCTCAAAATGGCTATCTCAGATTTGCATTTGTTAGCTTTTGACCCCCCAAAAATAAACAAAAGTTATTTGTTTAGGAAAAATCCCACAAAATCTAAATTTTCGAAGATATAAAAAACGGAATATGTATTGGATAACCAGGTATGAACGATACCCACACCAAATTTCAAAGTAAAATCTTTATTTTTGACACTTATGTCTCCCAAGTACGATTAACCCTCGCTCTACGGGGGTCCTAAAACGACCCCCTGAGGTTTTTCTTGAATAACTTTTTATACATGCGGCGCATCTGGCTGAAATGTTCAGTAGCTAAGTATACAACAATTATACGTATGCTGCAAAAATGTATTTTAAATTAGATGAGGAATTTGGGATATATTGATGTTTTGCTGACGTCATGTTGGTGGAAAAACGATAAATGTTTGAAAATCGTAGAAAACTGAGTTTTGAAGCAAATTGCAAACGCAATTAACCAAAGATATAAAATGTCATTTTCTTTAAAATAGCCATCTCGGATTTTCGAGAGAAAAAAAAATACCCCAAAATGAACAAAAACTTTTTTTTAATCACCACAAAATACATTTTTCAAAGATGTAAAACAAACGGAATATATGTGAGAGAACTGAGTATGGACAATACTCAAACCAAATTTTAAATAAAAATCTCCATTTTTGACTGAGTGATAGTTAGTCCCTAAGTGTTAGAAATTCATGACGCCATTTTTTTTTTAAATAACTTTTTTTGACTTTTTTTGACCAGATACAAATAAATAATTACCTTTTCTGTATTTATAAGACAAAACTGGTCTAGGAACATGCCTTTTTATTTACATTTATCAATTTCTCATTTTGAGGTTTCCTGGCAGAGCAAAATGGCTGTTCTGGACGTGGTCGATCGAAGTCATTCACTTGACCTGGAAGGTCACTCGTTGACCCGAAACCTAAAAATTGCATACCGTTAGATTCCAAACATGACAGGCAACATGTTGGTTCTTACCGCTTTGCTCTATGTTGCGGGGGTCTTTTTAGGAACCCCTCCGTAGGGCGAAAGTGAAAAAAGCTCCCGTAGGGCGAGGGTTAACTCATGACGTAATTTGTTGAAATTGAATTTTATGGCTTTTAATTACCACATACAGGCAAATAAATGCCACCACCACTGTATTTATTGCACAAAAATGGTCTAGAAACATGACTTTTTGATGTATATTAATCCATTTCAAATTTTCACCTTATACAACCTGACCATGACCTGAACTTCGCCTAAGGGCAATTATATGGGGTTAGGGTGTAAAATTGGCCACTACTATCAAATTATACGTGTAAAACAGCCCATAAAACATGTGTCGTATGACTTTCGTAGACCTTTTGCCTACAGTTATATTTTCTGACCTGCCCTTGACGGCTTGACCTTTGCTTACACTCTCAATTTCCCTTATGCGGAAGATGTATTATGCCTCTGAGAGCACTTTGTGCCATAGTAGTCGCATAGTAGTAGGCTTTACATAGAAAGTATAGCAAATCACCCTAAATACCTCGATTTTGACATTTCTCCTGACCGTGACCTGACATGTGACCGTATTTGGAATATTTCACGTATATTGTACGTGCGTCTCATTGAGAGTTTTCGATTGCTCCCTTGTGCGTCTCGCTGCGATTATTGGTTCGGAAGATAACGAGGTGGCAGTATATGCCCCCTCCCCCAGTTCGGCTGAATACCCCAGCGGGGCGCGGGACTGCATGATCAGCGGGGCGCGGGACTGCATGATCAGCGGGGCGCGGGACTGCATGATCAGCGGGGCGCGGGACTGCATGATCAGCGGGGCGCGGGACTGCATGATCAGCGGGGCGCGGGACTGCATGATCAGCGGGGCGCGGGACTGCATCATCAGCGGGGCGCGGGACTGCATCATCAGCGGGGCGCGGGACTGCATGATCAGCGGGGCGCGGGACTGCATCATCAGCGGGGCGCGGGACTGCATGATCAGCGGGGCGCGGGACTGCATGATCAGCGGGGCGCGGGACTGCATCATCAGCGGGGCGCGGGACTGCATGATCAGCGGGGCGCGGTACTGACCGCATGATCAGCGGGGCGCGGGACTGCATCATCAGCGGGGCGCGGGACTGCATCATCAGCGGGGCGCGGGACTGCATGATCAGCGGGGCGCGGGACTGCATGATCAGCGGGGCGCGGGACTGCATCATCAGCGGGACTGCATGATCAGCGGGGCGCGGGACTGCATGATCAGCGGGGCGCGGGACTGCATGATCAGCGGGGCGCGGGACTGCATGATCAGCGGGGCGCGGGACTGCATGATCAGCGGGGCGCGGGACTGCATGATCAGCGGGGCGCGGGACTGCATGATCAGCGGGGCGCGGGACTGCATGATCAGCGGGCGCGGGACTGCATGATCAGCGGGGCGCGGGACTGCATGATTTTGCAAGTCTGCATGATCGAAGGTCCGACTGCGGATCTACGTAAACGTAGGTGCACATGATTCACAAGATTTACATGATTTTTGCATTCTCCGGGCTAACTACATGTAGCCCGGAGAAGCAAAACAAATATATTGTCGCAACATCGGGAAACTAAGTTGCATACGTGGATAAAGAAGGAGCAAAATCTTGTGTTACGACTAGAGGTAGCAAAAGTTGATATTTTTGGAACCCAGACCCCACCCCGTCCGAAAATCTGAAAAATGGACCCAGTTATACCCGGTGCAAGGCAAGTTTGGACCCAGCGGACCCAACTAGGAAAATGTTGTCTCGCAACTAATATTGACAAATCTGCACTCTACTATTAGTGCAAGTAAACTAACTCTTGTAGTTGCAAATACATACAGTTCAGATTGGCCAACAGCACAAAGAAACCTGCGTATGAGTGTTCCTACTTGCGTGAAAGCAGCATGAAACATTAGCTGGACCCAGTCTGTACCCGGTATCATTTGGCGGGACCCAGTCTGGGACCAACTGGGTCCAGACTAGGTCTAGAGACCGGGTCCTCGGGTCCACGTTTTGCCACCTCTAGTTACGACAGTTCAGTCGTTCTTATTGGGTCGCGCCAATCCAAGGGGATTATAAAACGTTTTCAGCGTCGGTCACCGATTTTACAATTTGACATTTGGTCTCAAGATCAAATAGAACCTCCTGTTTCCCAGAATCAGGTCCATTTTGACCTTACAGGTCTTCTTCAAGTTTAAATTCAATGTCAAAGGACCTGGGGACGCTGTAGCGTCCAAAGTTTGCGTCCGATTGCAGCACAAATAGTCTCAAACGATGCCCCGTGCCCATTTCCAGGATGACAAGTATTCTTAGAGTACATTTGTTCCCCGTGACCTTCAAGGTCAAAGGACGGGGAACACTAGCGCCCAACTTTGGGCGCTAACTTGAAAGTCACGGGGCACAACTCTAAGAAACTCTACGGGTAAAAATCCCGTCCTTTGACCCTGAATTTTACATTAAAGGTCACAGAGCTTGACCTTGAAGGCCAAGAGGCATAACTCTGAACATTCTTGTTATCTTGGAACTGGGCACAAGGACTCGTTTGAAACCAATTTTTCGCGATCGGACGGTAACTTTGGGCGATACAGCGTTTCCCGTCGTTTGACCTTTATTTTGATCTTGAAGGAGACCAGTAAGTTCAAAATGGACCTGATTTTGTTTAAAGCAAGAGGTTCGTTTTGACGTTAGTCCTTAGGACCAAATCGCGTAAAAATCAGTGACCGACGCTGAAAACGTTTCTGTGGAGCTGTGGACATCATGGACATTGAACATTCATCCAAGCTATTTTTAGGCGCCCCGAGTGTGAAAGGTACAATACGTCAGCACCTTCAACGCCTCGTCAGGCATATTTAAAACAAGTGTCACGGTTATTGCATGGGGTCCAGGCCTCTTCGTAGGCGCCATCCAAGGCGCTATCGGGAGTGTGGGGAGGGGGGCAAAAGCGTGTTATTGGTTTCGAAGGTCACGGGTGTCCGGTCGCCGTCGGAGGGAAGCTGAAGGCGTCGGGGCGCCATCATTCTGAGTGTGCCGGGACACCACGTCGCTTTCGGGCCGGCAAGGTGCCATTCGGGGGCGGTATGATACCTTCCTAGGGTAGCAAGATGCCTATCGAGGTTGGCAAGACGTCTTCCGAACTCCGAAGGCGGCATAATGCACTCTGAGGGCGGCAAAATGTCTTCCGAGGGCGGCAAAATGTTTCCGAGGGCACCATAATGCGCTCTGAGGGCGGCAAGATGCCTTCCGAGGGCGGCAATATATCTCCGAAGGCGGCATGATGCCTTCCAAGAGCAGCATAATGCGCTCTGAGGGCAGCAGGATGCCTTTCGAGGGCGGCTTATTGCACTCTGAGGGCGGCATAATGTGCTCTGAGGGCGGTAAGATGCCTTCCGAGGGCCACAAGACATCTTCCGAGGTCGACATAATGCACTTCGAGGGCGGCACAATGTTTTCCGAGGGCGAGATGCTGCTTTCCGAGGGCGGCATAATGCTCTATGAACTCTGAAGAGGGCATGATGCCTTCCAAGGGCGGCACAATGCGATCTGAGGGCGGCAGCATGCCTTCCGAGGGCGGCAACATGCCTTCCGAGGGCGGCAAGATGTCTTCCGAGGGCGGCATGATGCCTTCCAAGAGCGGCATAATGCGCTCTGAGGGCGGCAAGATGCCTTTAGAGAGCGACAAGACATCTTCCGAGGACGGCATTATGCACTTCGATGGCGGCAAAATGTCTTCCGAGGGCGACACGATGTTTTCCGAGGGCGGCATGATGCCTTCCGAGGGCGGCATAATGCCTTCCGCGGGCGGCGATGTACCTTCTGAGGGCGGCATAATGCGTTGTGAGGGCGGAAAGCTGTCTTCCGAGGGTGCCAGGGCGCCTTTCAAGAGTGCTACGACGCTGTCGGTAGACACAAGAGCGCCCTGGCGGCCTCCCGAGAACGCTACGGCGCCTTCGGGGCCGGTAAATCCTTTGCAAGGACGGCGTCGCGGCGCCCGAGGGCGCCGTTTCTTAAGGCAGGGGGCTTCAGCCCCTACGCCCCCTGGATCCGCCACCGAGTAGACCCTTCACACATTATATTGTAAACAATGTGACGTACCCTCGGTATGGACGGCCGGCCGCCGTCCACGGTAGACGCTGCAATGTCCCCGACTCCTGACGTCACACAGGTCCGTATGCCAGTCTCTCGTCACACAACGTCACACACCACACAGTTCACCACACCGAACCTCGGCAGCACGACACACTCATCCCCGCGGCACCACGCCGCCGACTGGCGAGCCAGGGCGGGAGACTTGCTCTCCCGGCGCCAGGTGGCGAGGAGACGAGCTGCTTCTGCCATCTAGTGAGATAAACGTGTACTGGAAGTACTGAACGAAGGGAGGTTGCATGGTAACGCGCGCCATCTGCAGCGCAGGTAAGGAAGTGTTGGTGTTGCGCTTATTATGTGTTGAAGTGCGGTCTCTTCCTAGGTTACGCCGTGAACGGTGAGCTCAATGCAGCATTGTCGACTATCACCAACAACTGTGACCCATCTGTTACGCCGGGATATATTGATTTGATAAATTTAGTCCGAATGTTTTGAGATGGGATGGATTTCCGAGATCAGGACCCACGCGCGCCACGCCAAGTGAGGCTTGATGCGCAGGACCCTCAACCTCCACCTTCATACTGTGTTGTTGTTAATTAACATAATTAAATGTGACCCGATAGACCTATGTTGAAGTGAAACATACTATGAACGGATTGGGCCACTTGTGTTGAAGTTGAGAGATTATGACCATTTTAAATCGTGTCCGACACCAAATTTAATCTTGATTATCGACAGCTGTAGACATCACGCACGTCCTGAGACATGCTTGGATTCAAGGGGAACATCGGTAGGGGAGAGTGGGGTATAGCGGACTAGCCAAGGAATGACGTCATATATTTGTTTAGTGGCAACCGGAATCTACCAACAAATGTGTCCGAAGGGTAGTTTCGTGTTCCAGCTCCGATTTTCATTCGGATGAATTGTATCTAGGACTTCTATGAAATGGCGTAATTCGACACAGAATAAGCCAAAACATGTTTCGGGTGAAAACAAAATCGAGGGGCAAAGTGAACCACGATTAAAAACATGTAACATGTTAACCCCTTTCGATTAAAAACATGTTTATTTACAAAACCTTTTTCTTCATTTTTCAGGTACTCGTCGTTCAAACACTGAAATATGTTCATTGATAACACCAATGTCTTGTATTGGTAATTAACCCAGTCCAACAACCTGTAACTCCAGATAAACGGCAGCAAACCAGCTATGCTCTGCACTTCGAGCGTTTTCCAAAAGTGTATAACTCGATAACAACAGCAGCAAACGAATTAAGCTATTCGCTTTGAACATCGTTAACGCGGCCCTCCACATGAAATACAGATACATGCAATCCAGTGAATAGCGGGGCAAAGCGGACCACCCAGGTCCACTTTACCCCAAATTACGATTTCACGTTTGGACAAGCATTTCAGACGACACGCCAAAAATGACGATTGCTTGTTTATGGCGCATTTACAACTATACAATTGCATTACCGAAGCACTGATAGCAATCCACATTTGGGCACAGACACCGCAGCAATCTCGACATTTACATTACACTAAAATTATAACCGAAATAAACAATATCACATTTTTTGTCTCGGAGCGAAAACTGTCACCTCGATCGCCGAGCCGTCGCGGTCGGAAGTGTGTCAACATAATGCACTATTAGTGACGATAATTGCACGTAGATTGCTCCGCTCATAAAAACAGCAGAGTGGGTGGTTTGCTTTGCCCCGGTGGCAAGTTTACAACCATGCTACGGAATTCGCACCGCCCACCGGAGGTGACGTCACGTTGACGTCAGCTTCGTCGGCGCGAGGTGCGCACGGCTCATGGGAGGGTTTCAAACGCGCAGTCAGCTTCGTCGGCGCGAGGTGCGCACGGCTCATGGGAGGGTTTAAACGCGCAGTCAGCTTCGTCGGCGCGAGGTGCGCACGGCTCATGGGAGGGTTTCAAACGCGCAGTCAGCTGCGTCGGCGTGAGGTGTGCACGGCTCATGGGAGGGTTTCAAACGCGCAGTCAGCTTCGTCGGCGCGAGGTGTGCACGGCTCATGGGAGGGTTTCAAACGCGCAGTCAGCTGCGTCGGCGCGAGGTGTGCACGGCTCATGGGAGGGTTTCAAACGCGCAGTCAGCTGCGTCGGCGTGAGGTGTGCACGGCTCATGGGAGGGTTTCAAAAGCGCAGTCAGCTTCGTCGGCGCGAGGTGCGCACGGCTCATGGGAGGGTTTCAAACGCGCAGTCAGCTTCGTCGGCGTGAGGTGCGCACGGCTCATGGGAGGGTTTCAAACGCGCAGTCAGCTGCGTCGGCGCGAGGTGCGCACGGCTCATGGGAGGGTTTAAACGCGCAGTCAGCTGCGTCGGCGCGAGGTGGGCAAAGAAACCACCGGCGCGAGGTGGTTTCTTTGCCTCCCATCCGGGAATACCTTCTGCCGCCGCTGGCATGACTTTATACTATCTCAAAAGGCTGCATGCCAAAAAGCGTTATCCAATTTGTCTGTAACAATGCAAAACAGCACGGATGGAGTTCAATAGAGTTGGTGTGCCCATTGCCATACCATCTTTGTGTTTGTCCTACAAACTCATGCAAAGACATCCAAGTATTAAAATGCTACAAATAGGGTAGGTTTTTTCCACATATGCACCAACCAAGCTGATTTTGTTCTTTCCAGATCTGAACTAGCCATTTTGCTCACCAACTTTGTTTTGGAAAAGCTCCATCCATCCAAAACTGAAACAGTCAAGCTCACGATGCCTGGTTGCCAAGGTGTCAACAATTTTAATGACACACTAGGACCTGGCCGAATTTTTGCGATGCCCTTTGCAACTTGTAAGGCGTATACAATGACTACAAAATAGTGCCGTGAATTCACAGAACGCATTTCATCACCACTTACACTCCTCTCGGTTGGTAGCGTTGGTGCTGAGGCAGTTGTTACTTTTTTCCGTTCCCCATTTGAATCGAAGTGAAATTAACAATTACTGGCGGAGTTTGAATCTAAATAAAATTAACAAAACTGGCAGAGCTCGAATCTAAGTGAAATAAATAATATTTTGTCCATCTTGAGTTCGCAAATCTATTTTTTTTTGCAGGCAATTAGGTTTTCAAAGCCTGAAGATAAACATAAACACCGAACTCGTAAACAATGTAGGTACTGCGTCTTGCACGATCGCAATACAATTATAAAAACTATAGGCTGCCGCCTTGCGCTTGTGCGTAACTCGCTCGATCATGCTAGTAAATAATCTCCCGACTGGCGGTCCCCACTGTTTCCCTCCCTCCCTGTCATTGGTTGGTTATGGTGTGACGTCATCCAAACACTGACCAATCAGCACCCGAAGTTGGAATGCTGAGGTTGTGACGGCATCCACAGAGCGTACTGACCAATCAGCGCTCGAAGTGCGAATCCCGTAGCATGATTGTAAACTTGCGCCCCGGTGGTCCACTATACCCCACTTTCCCCTACCATATCCCGAAACGGGGAACATCGTTACCATATCCCGAAACGGGGAACATCGCTACCATATCCCGAAACGGGGAACATCGCTACCATATCTCGAAACGGGGAGCATCGCTACCATATCCTGAAACGGGGAACATCGCTACCATATCCCGAAAAGGGGAACATCGCTACCATATCCCGAAACCGACCGAAAGAAGCCTAAAATGGAGAATATTTACCTACTGGTTTGCAAAAATCTAAGCGATTTTCATAAACGAAAGTTAGTTTTCACTATTGTTTAATACACAGGGAGGCAAAATATGTTGAGCGTTCGAGTTTTTTTTTCTCCTCAGACATGATGATTATTGGTTTATTTGTTTATTTCGCATAAACACTCCGCAGGTACAATACCCAATTGCGGATGCAGTCCGTTGCAGGGGCGCAGCCAGGGGGGGGGGGGGCAAGGAGGGCAATTGCCCCCCCCCCCTTACGGGTCACGGGGGGCCCCGCCGAGATTGGCCCAGATACTATTTGCATTAACCAAATGGCTTTCAAAAAGTTGCAGAGGAGCCCTCAAACCCGGCAAGGGTCACTCTGGTGCATGCCAAGGGCCCTCAGAGGCACTGACGGGCTTTCGAAGTCGCCCAGGGGGCCTCTTGGGCATGTTCAGGGGCCCATTGAGCCCACCGAGGGGCCCCAAAAAAATGTCCAGTGGCCTCTTGAGCATGTCAAGGGGCCCAATGAGCCCACTTAAGGGTGCAACAACATGCCCAGGGACCTTTCGAGCATGCCCTGGGGCCAATTGAGCCCACCCGGGGCCCAAAAAGCCTACCCAGGGGCCTCTAGAGCGTGTACACTTGTCCAGGGGCCAATTGAGCCCACCCACGGTCCAACAAACCTGCCCAGTGACCTCTCGAGCATGTCCAGGGGCCCATTGAGTATGTTCAGGGGCCTCTTGAGCTTGGCCAGGGGCCCATTATAGTCTGTTTTGGGGCCTCTTGAACATGTCCAGGGGCTCATTATAGTTTTCCCAGACGCCATCGAGTCTGTCCAGGGGCCTCTCGAACCTGCCGAGGGGTCACTCGAGCTTGCCTAGGGCACATGAGTCTGTCCAAGGGCCTCTTGAACCTGCCTAGGGGCCATTAGAGTCTGTTCAAGGGCCTCTCGAGCTTTCCCAATGGTCCATTGATCCTGATCAGGGGCCTTTCGAACCTGCCCAGGTGCTATTAGAGTCTGCTCAGAGGCCTCTCGGCTTGCCAAGGAGCAATTGAGTCTGTTCAGGGCCCTCTCGAGCTTATCCAGAGGGTTATTGAGTCTGTTAACGGGGCCCTTGAGCCTGCCCAGGGGTTGCTAGCCGTCGCCTGGAGCGCCTGCTATAGCTGGAGCACCTGCTAGGCGTGGTCGGCGCGGTCATAATGAGCGGTAATGTGCTGTACTCTGGCCCACCTGGTGCAATGTTTTATTGTGTTTAAAAATGGTAATTTTATAAGTCTGATGCGTTGTTGAATTCGGGGAGTGTGGGTGGTGGGGGGAGGTGGTAGTACAAAATAATTGAACAATTTTCCTCTCAGGAGTGTGTGCAGCAATATTTGTCAGCCAGGGGCGTCGCCGACGGGAGGGTCGGAGTGGGAGGGAGGTCTGGGCAAACTCCTCCCACTTTTAGAAGGCGGGGAGGGGGTTGACCCACACACAGACACTTTTTGCGGGAAAAATTGCAATTTATCGTAAAAATTGCCTTTGCAGCGCAGTCAAAATCCAGCTATGCAGTCAAAAGCCAGCTGTCAAAAACTGGAAAATTTCACTTCGCTTCGCGGCATGACACAAGTTTTGCAATTGCTTATACAAATTTGGAAAATGGGAAAAATAATTTAATTAAGTGTCTGGCAGAGGCTTGGCAGAGGCAGAGGCTTGGCAGAGGCTTGGCGGTAATTGCTGGCCCCAGGGCCAGCCAGCAGCTACAGTAGACTCTTCGTAACATATTCACTTTTAAGTTTCAAGCAGGCTATATGTTTAGCTAGTTTGCCGAGTTCCGAAAAAGGCGACGCGAACGTAAAGACGAGGAGATCGGCACCCGGAAGCTGCTCCAGCGGTGCACAATTTGCTGGACCGAAGAGCTAATAGTGGAAACGAAACAGGCCAGGACCATCTCCTCAAGCCATCTCACCTCACGGTCTGGTTCTAATATTAATATTTCGATTTCCAGGACCTAAAATTAACATTTTCACGCCGCTTCGCGGTGTCACATCGGTAGTCATCGTCAAAACGAAGCCATAGTCATCTTCATCGGTTCGTCATAACGCTGAATTGAATGAATAGCATTTTTAGCTTATTATCCTCTACAAGGCCCACCGCCCATATTTCTGGGTTTTATCAGGCAAAACCGTAAAATTTCACGCCGCTTCGCGGCGCTAACTAACAAGTACATACCTACCTACAATAACATGAAAATATACATAAAACATGCCGCAAAGGCTTAAATACACGTACCAAAATGGAGGTAAATTTGTTCGTCCTTTCAGCCGCCCCCACACTCAAAAGCCGACCCCCACCTGTTGTCAGCTAAAATAGGTTTTAACTCCTGTACGTAACAATACAAATTAGTAATGTATTCAGTAAAATGCCTACTGAGGGTTCTGGTCCAATCCAGCTCATCAAAAGTAGACGAATACAAATTATTAAAAAGGGGGCCTCACAAAATAAAGTGACCGAAATCCGTAAAGTATTTCATATCCAGGGGTATTTTTTTGGGGTGGGGGCCTCCCCCAGGGACTTGCCCCCTTTCTGAAGGTCTGGGGGCGCCCCTGGTGCGTTGCTAAAACTAACATGATGATGATGATTAGGGTTTTAGGGCGCACCGACTACTTTTCAGACATGATTTTATATGGCTCTCCCAAACACACTTTTCCCGTTCTGAATCTGCCAGCGTTCTAAACCTAAACAAACACCTGCGGTTGAAGTAAAGCAGGAGTTTTTCGATCAAGTTGGTCATTGGTGGATGACGTCCAATACTAACTAGCTTACTTAGTACACGATTTGTGAGTAGCACCACGAAGGACACGAACATTGTGAGTAGCGCCACCTAGTACAAACAGAAACACTGGTGGTGCCACCTAGCCAATGCATAAGACTACATGCACTGCGGTGGGTTATTTGGCGTTGGTTCGGGTCTATGTCTGTTGAAGCTAATTCCATGTTGCGTTGATATTGGGTCTTTATAGCGATGTGACTGTCATCATAAGGGTAAGGGTCTCTCACGCCGACCCAAGGGGAACCGAATGACCTAGCTAGTGGCCAGCTTCGTACCCGGAACCCGCGAAACGAACGCTCTACCCGGATCTGCTCTGATCTACCCGGATCACGGAACTGGTAGTGTTATTTCAGCAATGTTTTCCCCATATTTGAAATAATTCCCGTTTTCTCTTTTTAAGTCTCCAGATTTCTGAGATTAAAGCGAAAAGAAGACTGCTGAGACGCTGGCGAAATCTGGTATCGATTGACAGTGAAATGTAGCTCCGATCCCTTTGCTTATCACTTCACATGTCGTCAGAGTAAGAGCTGACGTGAAATATTAATAGCATGTGATAAAACAAAACCGGAAGTTTTAGTTGTAATTTTTGTTTTGTTAAGTACACACAGCGTATATTTACATCATTATTGCACACCATTCGTGAGGCACCATTACCATTATTTCTTGGATGCACGCATGCATTAATTAAAGTTTATATTAACCCACGCCGTGCCCGGGGGTGGTTAGACGCTTCCCTAATGTTTTTCGAGGATTCGACCTCCACAAAGTTTGCCGTCGTAACAGAGCCACAGTTTCTGGCCGACTGGTTTCAAACTTACAGGATTTCATAAGGTCATAGGTACAGGTCACTGCAAAAGTAATGGTAGGTGCTACTGTTGATAGGTAACACCTAGCATCGTTTCATAACAACAATAGATATCCCTGACAAAATACGCGGTACATCTCCGTCCTACACATAGGCAGCCCTCTATCACTTTGCACTATTCTACGCCTTCAAATAAAATCACAATATTCGAAAAACCTGATTTCTCCCCACCTGAGTGCACCGAGGGATCTCGAACCTGAGACCGCCTCTGATCGGAGAGTTGTAAGGCCACGCCGGCACAGCATCGGGCGTAGTAGATCGCATGTAGCGGGTCCTCGAGTAGAGGCTATTCATTGTAGTAAGGCCGTAGTAGCCGCAGACTCCGTGTCAGGCAATAGTTGTCCGCCTTACAAACCGGCAGCGTAAGGGTCAGAGGTCACCG
>JAXIVJ010009440.1:0-51044 GCA_036785665.1 Chirona hameri | reverse complement strand
TAAAACATAAAAGTAGTCACGGACAGTAAAACAAGCTGCATTTTCATTGCAGTTTTCTTAATGGCATATTTGTTTTTAAGTTCTTCTGAAGCTGGGGTAGCGATGCATTCATATGTGGCTATTTCAGATCAGGATTTAATGTGTTTGGGGGCGACAGGGAAAAAAAGACCGTCGCATATTAAGCCCTATGCCTCTACCGTCACAACAAACAATATGACACCGCCAAGAATAACAATTACGAAGGTTGGCCAGCTGACTGCGTCATGGGCCGGGTGGTGGTTTGGAGCTCTGTGTTGTTGATGGTGTTTATGACGGAAATAGCTCACATATCTGAGGAAAAGGTGACGTGGCGAATGTCAGTGACGACCCCAGCAAGTTTGGCAAGTGAGTTTGTCCGAGCATTTATGACTGTGTGTGTCAAAGAAATACTTTTTTTGTTTTTTCGCTGAGTGCGCCATGTTGTCTCGTAAGGGAAAACGCCTCAGGCTCAGGGTCACGCCAGCTGTTGGCGACGGTAGCGACATCTATCCGTGGTCAATAAAACTCAAAGTTCATGTCAAGATGGAAGGCAAAAGAGGAAAACCCAACAGCCCTTTGCTGAAGGATAGTGGGAAGAATCCGCGTACCGCCGAACAGGAAAGCGTCGAAGGGGGAGATGCCGATGGAAGCTGCAGCCAAGGTGATGATGCCGTTATCTCGAGATTGAAAGAATTCATCCGCACGAGAACGCGCGCCAATAGTAAATCCTTGGCCGAAGAAATGCGGCGTTATAACGACGAGAGAGTGAATGCTCTGGAGAACTCGCTGAGTTTTGCCCTCACCACAACGAACCCCTTGCAAAGCGCCTAAGGGCTGTAGAGCAGATAGCTCAGCAGACGGAAAAGGATTTATTCCACTGTTGCCAAGCGACATGGCAGAGGTCGAAGAGCAGCTGGACCAAATGCAACAGAAGGAGCTCCAAAGCTGGTTAATCTTCAGCGGGCAGCAATCGCACGTGCATTAAGCTCGCGCAGAGGCGAGAATACTGCTCATCTGCTGCACGATGTGGTACGCAGACTTATGGAGTATGAGATGGACCTGAACCAAGTTGGAGAAGTGCAGCGCAAGGAAAGGCAGATCCAAGTCCGCTTCAACACCGTGGCAGTTGGATCGGATCGTTACTTCATGGTCCGAAACAAGACCAGACTCCGGGCAGTGGTGTCTCTACATCCGAGAGCGCCTCACGCCTTCCAGCCTACGCATACTTTGATGACGTTATGCAGCTGAAACGCGGCAATCAGATCAACACGGTGTTCACACAAGGAGGGAACAGTGTTTGTGGTCGTCGGCCAGCGAGACCGACCGGCACCCTGTGCGCTCAGCTGCTGCCATGGAGCGGTTGATGCGGCACCTGGCTGAGCGGGCTGCGTGCCAACAGACGGAAGCACCAGTGCAACAGCCCGACGCGCCATCTATAAGGTCTCAAGAAGGTGTACATGGGATGGATGGCGCAGCGGTTCCGGCTCCTGCGGGCTTCTCACCGAGATCGATGGAACGGCCCCGTCCGCCACATCTCGGCACGCCAAGCGGAGACGGGGAGAGTGCTGAGTGGATGCAACAGCGGCCCGCAGACCAGACCAGGGCTGCTGGAGACTATCCTCAGCCCGGGCCGGTCCCGACGGTCCACGGGGCACCAGCTACGGGGCGCCCAACCGGCTCCGTCTCGGAGAAGACGAACCCGTGGCAGCCGGCATTGGGCGAGGGCGGCGACGGCTCTGTGCCGGCAGTCCTCGGGGCGCCAGCTTCGGGTCGCCCAACCGGCTCCGTCTCCGAGAGGACGAACCCGTGGCGGCCGGCGCCGGGCGAGGGCGGCGACGGCTCTGGAACGGCAGTCCTCGGGGCGCCAGCTTCGAGTCGCCCAACCGGCTCCGTCTCCGAGAGGACAGACCCGTGGCCGCCGGCACCGGGCGGTGGTAGCGGCTTCATCGGCGGTGGCGACGACGGCGCTGGTCCGGCAGTTCACGGAGTACCAGCTTCGGAGCTCTCAACCGGTTCTGTCTCCAAGAGGACAGACCCGTGGCGGCCGGCACCGGGAGGGAGCGGCAGCTTCATCGGCGGTGGCGGCGACGGCTCGAGAGGGAGCGGCAGCCGCAGCCGGGCGGTCACTGACGCTGTGCCGCCCGTCGCTCGGACGGAGAACCTCCTTGGATCGGCTGCGGCGCATGCGACTGGGGTCCGTAGTCGTTATGGCGGGGACATACGCAGGTTCGTGACGGGGTACGGAAAGCATAATAAAGGCGACTAAAGCAGCTTAGTTGTGAAACCGAGGGGACATATTCGCAGGGGATATCGGACGGTTCAAAGGGACAGATTGCGCTTGGCAGCATGTTTAGGTGTTATGTGAGAGAGAAGAGAACTGTTTATGTGTGTTGTAGCCAGAACATGCACTATATTATATATAATGTATCTCGTGTTTGCCAGAGCTTAGCCTTAGCGTGCGTATCGAGATTTGCTGCTGTCGGGGGTAAAAAATGGTTGCTTTTTCATTGGATGTTGGTCATTATTGTTTTGTCACTATAAGTTATCTGATTATTATGGCTTGTGATATGTTATGTCTGAGTGTAATTATTTTGTCTGACAGGTGACGCGCATTTCTCATTCATAGCTTCTAAAACAGTCGATAAGCAATGAGCGAAATTAATATGTGCACTTTAAATTGTCGAGGTCTAGGTAATTATCGTAAAAGACGTGATGTTTTCAATTACTTGAGAAAAGGTGCTTTTCACATATATATGCTGCAGGACATACATTGTGAGCGAGGAAAAGAGAACGCATTCCGAAACGCTTGGGGCACAGATATCCTTATTGCGTCCTATACGAGCAATGCGAGAGGAGTGGCGATACTTACCAAGGGAGTTAAAATTAAGGTCTGTAATTCCATATATGTGGGTGGAAACTATATTATAGCTAAGGTAATTATAAATGATACACAAACATTAATTCTTGCTAATGTATACGGTCCAAATGAGGATAGTCCAACATTTTATGAGGAGTTAGGGAAGATGTGCGAGGAGGTAGGAGATGAAAGGACACCATTGATCATAGGAGGAGATTTCAACTTTGCTTTGAATGGCGTTTTGGATACCGCAAATTATGCACGGGAAAATAACACAAGAGCCAGAGACGTGTTATTAAGCTTAATGGATGCAAACGGTTGGGTAGACATATTCAGAGAAAGGAATGGCGATGAGAGGAAATATACTTGGAGGAATACGGGTTCCGCTATCAAGCAAGCGCGATTAGATTATTTCATTATTTCTCGAGGACTTATTCCGTATGTTTCTGAGGAAAAAATTATACCTGGCTACCGCACAGATCATTCCATGGTGACTTTGAAAATAGATATACAGAAGCATACGAGGGGAAAGGGTTTCTTTAAAATGAATAACTCGCTTTTGCAGTGTGAATATTATTCTGATACAGTTAGAAGGACCATTATGAACACTCTTCTGATACATGCTTTACCTGTATATGCAGAAGAATTTGTTCGGCAGGATCCTCACGAGGTTGAAGTAAATATAAGTTGGTCTTCTTTTTGGGAAACAATTATATTGAATATGAGAACTGCTACAGTGTCATTTGCGATTCATAGAAGCCGTCGTAAGAAATTAGAAGAACATGATATTATAAAAAAGATCGAGGAACTCGAGGAAATAGTACAATGTAGACCAAATCAGGAGAGGATCACTAATTTAGAGATAGCAAAGGAGAAGCTTGAACAAATCAGGAAAGTTACACTAGAAGGTATTATCACACGCTCTAGAGCAAAATGGCATGAACAAGGGGAAAGGTCAACTGCATACTTTCTTAGCCTGGAAAGACGGGAATTCTCGGCCAAACTTATTGCGTCTCTTGAAGATGGAGTAGGTGGGTTTATAACGAGTCAAAGTAAGATTATACATAGGCTTGTAGAATATTTTACGGCAATGTTTAGAGAACGTCCGAAGGAGCAGTGGACGGAGCAGTTCATGAGTAGTGCCCATATAAAGCAAATCAGTAACAAGGAGAAAGCTTCTCTTAAGTTGCCACTGGACCTAGCAGAGCTTGAGGCAGCGTTGAAAGCAATGCAAAAAAACAAAAGTCCTGGTTCAGACGGATTTTCTGTAGAATTTTACCACCATTTTTGGGGTGATTTAAAAATGTTTTTCTTTAAAATGGTAAATGAATGTGTCGACACTGGAGTTCTCCCCTTGACGCTACGCGAAGGGATTCTCACGCTTGTGCCGAAATCGAATAGACCGCGATCAGAAATTAAATCATATAGGCCAACAACTCTGCTAAATGTAAGTTACAAAATCATTGCTGCGGCGATAGCAAATAGAATCAGGAATCTGTTACCATCAATAGTTGACAAGGATCAAACAGGCTTTATGAAGGGTCGATTTATTGGTGACAACACTCGTCTAACATACGATTTGATGCAGGAGTTGAAAAAAGAAAAAAGGAGTGCTCTTTTTGTGAGCTTGGATATTGAGGACGCCTTTAATGCCGTTGATTGGGAGTTTGCGAGGACGGTGATGCAAAGACGAAATTTTCCTGAATCACCACAGAAGTGGTTCAATATGCTCTACATCGGGTCATACTCGCGATTAGTGTATAATGGTCATATTTCGGAAAAGATAATGCTGGAACGATCCTGCCGTCAGGGTGATCCGTTAAGTCCGTACATCTTTTTGATTGTTATAGAATGTGCACTGGAAATGATACGAAACAATGCTAATATCAAAGGTGTTAAGATTGGTAATATGGAGTACAAAATATCTGCCTATGCCGATGACGTGCTGTGCTTTTTGGATGGAAGTGTAAACTCGTGCAGGGCGCTTTTTCACGACTTAGGGATTTTTGCAAAATACTCTGGCCTTAAGCCAAATATTTCAAAAACACAAGCTTTTTGGGTGGGTGCAAGTGAGCAGGAATGTGAAGTGATGGATGGAAACTTTAATTTCAAATGGACTAAAGAGCTGAAAGTTTTGGGAGTTGTGTTTACAAATGATGAGAAGGACGCCCACGAAGACAATTTCGAAAGTAAATTGAGACTCATACAGTCAATAATGAATAGTTGGAAAAGGAGACATATAACTGTGAGGGGAAAGATAGCCTTAGTTAAAGCACTTCTTTTGCCAAAACTTACTCATATACTGGTCTCTCTCACAAAACCACCTAAGGATTTTATGAAAAGATTACAAACCATTATGTTTCGCTTTATATGGGGCGGAAAAGTGGATCGGTTAAAGCGATTGAGTATCTGTAAACCATATACCGAGGGAGGTCTTGCAATGATAGAAGTTGAGACGTATGTCGAAGCTCTTAAAGCGACATGGATACGAAGGGAAATACAATCAAAACATAGTTGGACCGCACTGTTTCAAGAAACTGTATCTGAAGGTACATATTTATGGGAGATGAATAGCGATTCACTTGCGAAATTGGCCAAACAAATATTCAACCCTTTTTGGGCCGAAGTCTTAAGAGTCTTCGCCAATGTAAGTAGTGGAATAAAGATTGACGCTGAGAATATGAACAGATGCGGTTTGTGGTACTCTGATGTAGCAAAACACAAAACAACTTGTATTAAGGCCTGGCGGAAAAGAGGTCTATACTATCTTAGTGACATTATGGACGATTTGGGACATATTTTATCATTTCAGCAGGTAAAACAAATGTATCAGCTAGGTGGATCGTACTTAGATTACATTGGATTGATTAGGAGCTTATCGCGTGAATGGAAATCTATACCATGGAAAGTGCGAGCTGAATACCCTATTATCCATCCACAAGTGGAGTTCGTATTAAGTAAAGAAAAAGGAGCCAAATATTTGTATAATATTATATTACAAAAACACACTAAAAAAATAAGAAATTCGTGGGAGCAGGGATGGGAAGTAAAATATGGGGAAGTAAACTGGGCAGATATATATCTGTCAATTTACACAAATTCGTCAGTTTACTATCATATTTTAAGTTATAAAATAATTACACAAATTGTCGCTACCAACAAAATGTTGCATATAATGGGCATCAAGGATTCACCAGTGTGTTGCAGGTGCACAGCACACATTGATACCATATAACATAAGTTTTGGTATTGCAAAGAAGTAAATTGTTTTTGGAAAAATATTGCAAGTTTCATTAATAACCTGGACATAGTAACTAGCATGGTAGCATTTAACTCGAGGAAAATCATTTTTGGTGTATCTGATAACATGGTCATGAATCAGGTTATATCTGTAGGAAAAAGCATGATATTAAAACATATAAACCTTAGTGTGAAATTGTTCACGGTCAAGTTTAAGATTTACATTATGAATGAGAAATGCATGTCACAGAGTCGTTGTGAAATAATAAAGTTCGATGAAATATGGGGAGGCATAGATAAGGCGCTAGCGAATGTGCGATGAAGTAAATGAGGGAGACATGATTATGTAAAAAAAAAATAAAAAAAAAATATTACAAATTAAAACACTCCGCACGAACGTAAGTGAAGGAAAATCCATCGCCCCGCTATTTAGTGTGATGAAGGATGACGTCATCCGGACCGGAGTCGGCGGCCCTGAATCTGTTGCCTCACACGGTGTATATGTAAGCCCATTTAGCGAGTTTGCACCATTTGCCGCCAGTTAGCGCTGCTGTAGCCTCAGCCATATAAAGCAGCTTTGGTGATCCACTCAGCAGTCAGTTGCAAAGCCTGTTCCAGTTCGTCAGTGTAGCGTTGGGGAATGACAGGGGGGTCATAGGGGTAGGGAGAGTGGGAGGGTAATATAGGGAACAGAGAGCTGGGCCGGGTTCCGCTCTCCCTCTTGCGTGTGGAGGGAGGGGTACGTTGTAGAGTGGGATAGCGGTGGCAGGGTTACATTGTAGGGTGAGGGGAATGGAGAAGAAGGTATAAGAAGGGATAGGGGTAAAGGAGGGTTGTTAGCGCTAGCGCTGCTGTAGCCTCAGCCATATAAAAGAAGCTTCGGTGATCCACTCAGCAGTCAGTTGCGAAGCCTGCACCAGTTCGTCTGCACAGCAGAGTCATGAAGACTGTAAGTCGTACCAATCAAATAGCAGCGCCGCTCGAGGCTATGTCGATGAAAATGCGCCTGCCCGCGAAGTGTTGATAAAATTGCGTCTGTCTGCGTATTCCACCGTATCGCTTCAAAACACTTCCAAACTCTGGAAATATAAACAAAAGCAAAACAAGTTTGCAAGATAAAATAAATATTGGAACTATGTGTGGGGTGCAATAGTTTAGTTAACAATGTGTTATGTCTTTTTCCAGTTCATCGTTGCCTCTCTGGTGGTTGCGGCCATGGCTGCTCCCCAGACATACCAGAGCGATCAATACGGGGGTAACCCCCAGCCGGAGATTCGTATCCTCAGCCAGAAGTTCGAACAGGATCCCAACACTGGAAGCTACGAGTACAGCTACGAACAGTATAACGGACAAGCTGTGAGTACCACTACAACGGTAAAAAGCTAAACATGTGATGCAATGTAGGCACACAGTCTCTGTTTAATCGTTGGGCATAGAGGAACTTGCAGGCGCAAAGCTACGATGATTTGGGTTTTCGGGCGCTCCGACGGCTTAATTGATTTGGCGCCCATTCAAAACTAATTTTACTTGATATATAGGGTACAAAGACCTTTTTCGATTGGAGAATGTCAGTAACAGTAAGCAATGTCAAACAGTAGATGTCCGTGCTGTGTCCCTGACTTAGTGTTTGTGTTTGTTTTCGTCAGGTGGCCGAGCAGGGTCAGGTGTACCCGGGACCGGAGCCGGAGACGGGCAGTCTCACCCAGCAGGGCAACTTCCAGTTCGTCGGTGACGACGGTAACACCTACCAGATCACGTATGTGGCCGACGAGGGCGGCTTCCAGCCACGGGGCGCCCACCTGCCGGTGGAGCCTGCTCAGATTGCCGAGTATGAGCAGCTGCGCCAGGAGCACCCGGAGCTGTTCTGGGCAGAGAGCCAGCAGCCGCAGCCGACGTATGTCTGAAACGCGACAGATCTGTGAACTGTTTGCTCTTTGCGCTGTTGACACCTTCGCCATTTCCTTTCAAGCACGTGTGATATTCCAGAAAATGATATGTCGATTAAATGTGAAAGTGTTGGAACAGCGAGTGTCATTTTGACAAACTTTGTATATGTACGGTTTTCAAAAAGCCATGCCAAATAAACAATAAACATGCCAAATAAATGCAGAATATTCCGTATTTTATGCAGCAGTTGAACAACTAAGAGATAGCATTTCTTGAAGCTCGGAACTCTGTTTGATGAACATCATTGCTGTGTGTTGGTTTCAAAGCAGATCACTTGGCTGATACCTCGAATCACGCTGCATGCTAGTGCAATTTACACTGCACCTCATTAAAGGGAAATAATGACCTTTTTCCACAAAAATGGAGTTAGCACTTGAAATCGCCAGACGAGACCAAAATAGATTGTAAATTCATCACATTTTGCATGAAAACTTTCCTACCGAAAGGTATTTCAAGTTAAAGTTGATAAGCGTTCCACACTTTTAACGACAGGTACTTGCAAGTACTTTTGGTCCTCATCAAACTGCAGGCTTTTCCCGTATTGTTTTTTTACGCGATGGAGTGAAAAATATATTGTGCGTTCTGCTTGTTGTGAGTATATGCCCGGCGATCTTCTAAAACTAACAGCGATTGGAAAAAGTGGCAATACAATCGGAAGCTCATCGATGCACATCAACGGCGGGATAGTTAGTGGTTGCGACCCTCATTTTTTGAAAATCGATTCATTTGTTTTCAACATTAGGAGTACTGTATAGTTTGTATGTGGCTGTATATAACACTATGCTTTATATTACCATGAAAAATAATAATTTTTCCCCAAAAAACTAACAAACAATAACACAAAACTGGCAATTCATTCGGAAGCTCATCGATGCACATCGACGGCGACCTATTTAGCGTCGGCGATTTGTTTACAAAGTCATTGTCATGCTTCTTGGCGCACTTAACCATTGTGGTGAATTGTTCCTGATTTGTATACCCAAGTCCCGTAGCAGGCTTTGTTAATGACGTCACTGGTGCCATTCTTGTGTAGCATTGCAAAATATATCTGATTTTCAGTTGAAGGCTAATTCAAGACTTATTCAAATTATTGTTTTTAAGTTTTAATTTTCTTGTTAATCATTATTAAAGGTATTTTATCGCTGTATTTCATAGTAGTTGACACTTCAGAAACTTGTGACGTAATAATATTGTATCCAATATGCATTTCCCTCACCTTTTGCTATTGTGGCGCAGTGCCGAGTGCTTTGCGAATACTAGCTTGCCTGGGGTTCAATTCATTCCGCCCTGATTTTATTCGAGTTGGTATAGTTTGCATGTTGTTGTTATTCATGACTTATACTGATAGTCAGTCATGCATCACGGATGCTTCACGGATTGCTTCACAGATCAGAGCGCTGCTCGAACGCACGCTAGTAGCGCTAGTAGCGCTTTCGTTCTCCATGGCAACCAGGCGTGAGCTAATGAAAAGCCAGAACGTATTCCCTTTCTGGCTTTTGATTGGCTGACGCCTGGTTGCCATGGAGAACGAAAGCGCTACTAGCGCTACTAGCGTGTGTCCGAGCAGCGCTCAGTTTGATCGGAAACGTCACAGAGCCTCCAAAAATGCCGCACTCGATGTAAACAATGGTAGGGAAGGACGAATTTGTCAATGACCTTCATGAAGTACACAAGGTACTTGTTTTGTATTTTTTCCAAACTTACAACTTTGAATTTGGGAATAATTTTATTTAATTCTTAAATTTAATTAAAATCATTTTAAAACCATAACGGTAGCCTAAGCAATTGTTGCTAACAAAATCAAAAGGTCATTATTTCCCTTTAATTACAGACTGGTTTTAAATTCGGATACGCGCTGCCGCTAAACCCCATCACACGCCGTTCTCGAGCTCCAATGCACACTAGTACAAACAAATCATTTTGTTTTTACCACCCATGCACGTAGCTAGGATTTCGTCCAGGGCCGGGGTGGCGGTGACTCGAAAGGGCCCCCTTCCGGAGCGTTGAAAGGGCCCCCTTCTCAAGCGTTGAAAGGGCCAAACAAAACGGATGAAAATGCAGGTTACAATGATGGAAAATGCAGTATGACAGGTATGACATGGTCCATACCAACTTGTAGGAGTTGGAGTTAGCAAACTGCCATATAAACTTTGGAACCAGCCACCCTAATATGGAATCAGCAATACTAACTTGGAATATTTTTTAAGCTCAAGACCTGGAACTCTTATACAAATTGCGCGGCGGAGCGGCGCAAATTTGTTCAGTCTTATGCCCTAGATATGCATTCTCATCAATGCGTCGCATGGTGCGGATCTCTAAACATGCTATTGTGCCTTTAAAGTGTGGTAAACAGTGCTAAAGTGAACTAGCTGAGAAAAGGCTCGATTTGTTTCCTTGTAACCCGCATATAATTGAATTTGTAATTAAATTGCGCCACGGAGCGACACGAAAATGTTGTGCTTTATTCCCTATACAACTGCTTTCTTACCGTTGAAAGGACCAGGGTATCCTCAGATCGTCTAGGGGCCCCTCCGACCTTTTCAGCGCCCTTCCGACCTGTTTAGGGACTCATGTGGGATCCGCGAAAGATATGATGTGGAGTGGGTGATCTCTATCTCTATATTATCTCTAAATCTCTATCTCTATCTCTATCTCTATATTATAAATCCTAAAAGATGACCCGCCGCCGCCGCCGCCGCCGCCGCCGGAGTGACGCCCTAAATCGGTTTCTGTGCAGCCGTCTGATGAGTTATGATGGTGATTTTTTCAGCACTTTTGGGTCCCGTGATTCAACAGGTCGTATCAAGTTTTGGTGTCGATCCGACCGACGGTGCGGCGTCGACACGTGCGCGCGTGCGCCATTCGTTTAACATGGGAAACGCGACATTGTGAAATCGCGAAAAACGGGCAAGTTTCGCGCGGTTCCCCAGCCGCTTGCTCGGCAACCGAGCGTCGCAGCGATATGTGAGCAACACTATGTGATAGATAATCGATTGTCCTGGCGTATAGCATGTCGTTCAGAGCGATGTGCGTGCCACGTGCAAAGTTGTGACCACTTTCATGATAAAATTGGCATATTCAGGATTTAAATTGGTGCTCGGAAACCGTTCGACGTAAAAGGCTGATCCGGGCACCATTTTGCAGGCGCAGCGACCGTCTTCAAATTATATGTGTTACTCAAAGCTGTGTGACTAATATTTTGGAGTTGAAGTTGAAATGCAATATTTTTGGACAATTTAATCCTTCACACCGCCGTAACACCCAAAACGAGGACAAACTTGACCAGCAAAATTACACTGACGGGTAGCGCCGTTCTTGCTGACCTATATCCACCCAAAATATTTTGCTAATCGCTCATAGGTAACTTATGCTGAAGTCAAACGTAAACGATTACCGACGCTAACGTTGCGAAATAATTGCGTCGAATAAAATAGTATCGTTTAAGTTTGCCCAAGACTGACACTGCCGCAGTCAAATTCATCAATGAGCGCATGACTAGCTGACGTCGCACCTCCCTCCCGGGGAGATTTTGTTGAAGCCGGTTGACATATTTCAGGCATGTAAACCGCTAAAATGTTTTGGCAGAGACTGCGACACGGGAAAGAGATACGGTAAGAAGATATGGGAACGAAATACGGCAACAAGATACGGAAACTGGGTACGAGAAAGGGATGCTGGAACGAGATACGGGAACAGGATACGGGAATGAGATACGTTAACTAGATATGGTAAGGAGATATCGGAACGGTGTACAAGAAACGGGAATGAGATACGGGAGCGGGATACGGGAGCGGCATAAGTGAACGGGATACGGGAACGGGATACGTGAACGGGATACGTGAACGTGATACGTGAACGTGATACGTGAACGTGATACGTGAACGTGATACGTGAACGTGATACGTGAACGGGATACGGGAACGGGATACAGGAACGGGATACGGGAACGGGTTACGGGAACGGGTTACGGGAACGGGTTACGGGAACGGGTTACGGGAACGGGTTACGGGAACGGGTTACGGGAACGGGTTACGGGAACGGGTTACGGGAACGGGTTACAAGAACGGGTTACGGGAACGGGTTACGGGAACGGGTTACGGGAACGGATTACGGGAACGGGTTACGGGAACGGGTTACGGGAGCGGGATAAGAGAACGGGATACGGGATCGGGATTTGTTAACAGGATACGGGAACGGGATACGGGAAAAGGATACGAGATACGGGAACGGGATATGGGAACTGGATATGGGAACAGGATACGGGAACGGGATTCCGGAACGGGATACGGGAACGGGATACGGGAACGGGATACGGGAACGGGATACGGGAACGGGATACGGGAACGGGATACGGGAACGGGATACGGGAACGGGATACGGGAACGGGATACGGGAACGGGATACGGGAGCGGCTTACGGGAACGGGATACGGGAAGGGGATACGGGAACGGGATACGGGAACGTCATACGGGAACGGGATTTTGGAACGGGATATGGGAACGGGATATGGGAACGTGATGCGGGAACGGGATACGGAAACGGGAACGGGATACGGGATACCGGATACGGGAATGGGATACGGGAACGGGATACGGGAACGGGATACGGGATATGGAACGAGATACGGGAGGGGATACGAGAACGGGATACGGGAACAGGATACGGGAACGGGATACGGGAACGGGATACGGGAACGGGATACGGGAACGGGCTACGGGAACGGGATACGGGAACGGGATACGGGAACGGGATACGGAAACGGGATACGGGATACGGGAACGGGATAAGGGAACGGCATACGGGAACGGGATACGAGCACGGGATACAATATACGGGAACTGGATACGGAACGGGATACGGGAACGGGAAACAGGAAGCGGATTCGGAAACTGGATACGGGAGCGGGATAAAGGATACGGGATCGGATACGTGAACGGGATACGAGATATGGAAACGGGAAATGAGATACGGGATACGGGAACGGGATACGGGATACGGGAACGGGAACGGGAACGGGATACGGGAACGGGATACGGTAACGTGATACGGTAACGTGATACGGGAACGTGATACGGGAACGTGATACTGGAACGTGATACTGGAACGGGATGCGGAAACGAGATACGGAAACGGGATACGGGAACGTGAACGGGAACGGGAACGGGAAGTGGAGAGGGAGCGGGACACGGTATACGGTATACGGGATACGGTATACGAGAACAGGATACGGGATACGGGATACGGGATACGGGATACGGGATACGGGATACGGGATACGGGATACCGGATACGGGATACCGGATACGGGATACCGGATACGGGATACCGGATACGGGATACCGGATACCGGATACGGGATACCGGATACGGGAACGGGATACTGGAACGGGATACGGGAACGGGATACGGGAACGGGATACGGGAACGGGATACGGGAACGGGAACGGGATACGGGAACGGGATACGGGAACGGGATACGGGAACGAGATACGGGAACGGGATACGGGAACGGGATACGGGAACGGGATACGGGAACGGGATACGGGAATGGTATACTGGATACGGTAATGGGGTACGGGAACGGGATACGGGAACGGGATAGGGCACGTTATACGTGAACGGGATACGGGAACGGGATACGAGAACGAGATACGGGAACTGGATAGGGTAACAGGATACGGAAACGGGATACGGAAACGGAATACGGAAACGGGATACGGAAACGGGATACGGAAACGGGATACGGAAACGGGATCCGGAAACGGGATACTGAAACAGGATACGGGAACGGGATACGAGATACGGGAGCGGGATACGGAAAGGGATCCGGGAACGGGATACGGGATACAGGAACGGGGAAAGGGATACGGGTACGGTATACGGGAACAGTATACGGAAACGGGATACGGAAACGGGATACGGAAACGGGATACGGAAACGGGATACGGAAACGGGATACGGAAACGGGATATGGAAACGGGATACGGAAACGGGATACGGAAACGGGATATGGAAACGGGATACGGAAACGGGATACGGAAACGGGATACGGAAACGGGATACGGAAACGGGATACGGAAACGGGATACGGAAACGGGATACGGAAACTGGATACTGAAACGGGATACGGAAACGGGATACGGGAACGGGATACGGGAACGGGATACGGGAACGGGATACGGGAACGGGATACGGGAACGGGATACATGAAAGGGATACGGGAACGGGATACGGGAACGGGATACGGGAACGGGATACGGGAACGGGATACGGAAACGGGATACGGGAACGGGATACGGGAATGGGATACTGGATACGGTAATGGGGTACGGGAACGGGATACGGGAACGGGATAGGGCACGTTATACGTGAACGGGATACGGGAACGGGATACGAGAACGAGATACGGGAACTGGATAGGGTAACAGGATACGGAAACGGGATACGGAAACGGAATACGGAAACGGCATACGGAAACGGGATACGGAAACGGGATACGGAAACGGGATCCGGAAACGGGATACGGAAACAGGATACGGGAACGGGATACGAAATACGGGAACGGGATACGGAAAGGGATCCGGGAACGGGATACGGGATACGGGAACGGGGAACGGGATACGGGTACGGTATACGGGAATAGTATAGGGAAACGGGATACGGAAACGGGATACGGAAACGGGATACGGAAACGGGATACGGAAACGGGATACGGAAACGGGATACGGAAACGGGATACGGAAACGGGATACGGAAACGGGATACGGAAACGGGATACGGAAACGGGATACGGAAACTGGATACTGAAACGGGATACGGGAACGGGATACGGGAACGGGATACGGGAACGGGATACGGGAACGGGATACGGGAACGGGATACGGGAACGGGATATGAAAACGGGATACAGGATAAGGGAACGGGATACGGGAACGGGATATGGGAACGGGATACGGAAACGGGTTACAAGAACGAGTCACGGTATACGGGCACGGGATACGTAAACAGGTTACGGAAACGGGATACCGGAACGGGATACCGGAACGGGATACCGGAACGGGATACCGGAACGGGATACCGGAACGGGATACCGGAACGGGATACGGGAACGGGACACGGGAACGGGATACGGAAACGGGATACGCGAACGGGATACGGAAACGGGATACGGGAACGGGTTATGGGAACGGGATCCGAGAAGGGGATACGGGAACGCGATTCGGGAACGGGATAGGGGAACGGGAACAGGATACGGGAACAGGATACGGGAACAGGATACGGGAACAGGATACGAGAACAGGATACGGGAACAGGATACGGGAACAGGATACGGTAACAGGATAGGGGAACAAGATTCGGGAACAGGATACGGGAACAGGATACAGGAACAGGATACGGGAACAAGATACGGGAACAGGATACGGGAACAGGATAAGGGAACGCGATACGGAAACGGGATACGAGAACGGGAACGGGATACTGGTACGGGATAATGGTACGAGATACTGGTACGGGATACTGGTACGGAATACAGGAACGGGATACGGGAACGGGATACGGCAACGGGATACGGCAACGGGATACGGAAACGGGATACGGCAACGGGATACGGCAACGGGATACGGCAAAGGGATACGACAACGGGATACGGCAACGGGATACGGCAACGGGATACGGCAACGGGATACGCCAACGTGATACGGCAACGTGATACGGGAACGGGATACAGTAACGGGATACATGAACGGGATACGTGAACGGGATACGGGAACAGGATACGGGAACAGGATACGGGAACGGGATACGGGATACGGGATACGGTAACGGGAACGGGATACGGGAACGGGATACGGGAACGGGATACGGGAACGGGATACGGGAACGGGATACGGGAACGGGATACGGGAACGGGATACGGGAACGGGATACGGGAACGGGATACGGGAACGGGATACGGGAACGGGATACGGGAACGGGATACGGGCACGGGGAACGGGATACGGGCACGGGGAACGGGATACGGGAACGGGATACGGGAACGGGATACGGGAACGGGATACGGGAACGGGATACGGGAACGGGACACGGGACACGGAAACGGGATACGGGAAAGGGATACCGGAAAAGGATGCGGGAACGTGATACGGGATACGGGAATGAGACACGGGAACAGCAACAGGCAAGGAATACGGGAACAGGGTACGGGATACGGGAGACGTAATCCAGAATACGGGATACGGGACACGTGATACGGGATACAGGATGCGGGATGCGGGATGCAGGATGCAGGATGCAGGATGCAGGATGCAGGATGCAGGATGGGGGATGCGGGATGCGGGATACAGTATTCCGAAATCGGGTACAGGAACGGGATCCGGGATTCGGGAACGGGATATTAGCTGCCTATATAAATTGAAGGCTATATAAATTGCGCATCGCGCAATACAGGCCCTCTAGTCTCTATCTCTATATTATAAATCCTAAAAGATGACCCGCCGCCGCCGCCGCCGCCGCCGCCGGAGTGACGCCCTAAATCGATTCCTGTGCAGTCGTCTGATGATTTATGGGGGTGATTTTTTCAGCACTTTTGGGTCCCGTGATTCAACAGGTCGTACCAAGTGTTGGTGTCAATCCGACCCACGGTGCGGCGTGGGCACGTGCGCGCGTGCGCCATTCGTTTAACATGGGAAACGCGACATTGTGATATCGCGAAAAACGGGCAAGTTTCGCCCGGTTCCCCGGCCGCTTGCTCGGCAAACGAGAATCGCAGCGATATGCGAGCAACACTATGTGATAGATAATCGATTGGCCTTGCGTATAGCATGTCGTCCAGAGCGATGTGCGTGCCACGTGCAAAGTTGTGACCACTTTCATGATAAAATTGGCATATTCAGGATTTAAATTGGTGCTCGGAAACCGTTCGACGTAAAAGGCTGATCCGGGCACCATTTTGCAGGCGCAGCGACCGTCTTCAAATTATATGTGTTACTCAAAGCTGTGCGACTAATATTTTTGAGTTGAAGTTGAAATGCAATATTTTTGGACAATTTAATCCTTCACACCGCCGTAACACCCTAAACGAGGACAAACTTGACCGGCAAATTTACACTGACGGATAGCACCGTTCTTGCTGACCTATATCCACCCAAAATATTCTGTAAAACGCTCATAGGTAACTTATGCTGAAGTCAAACGTAAACGATTACCAACGCTAACGTTGCGAAATAATTTCGTCGAATAAAATAGTATCGTTTAAGTTTGTCCAAGACTGCCACTGCCGCAGTCAAATTCATCAATGAGCGCATGACTAGCTGACGTCGCACCTCCCTCCCGGGGAGATTTTGTTGAAGCCGGTTGACATATTTCAGGCATGTAAACCGCTAAAATGTTTTGGCAGAGACTGCGACACGGGAAAGAGATACGGTAAGAAGATATGGGAACGAAATACGGCAACAAGATACGGAAACTGGGTACGAGAAAGGGATGCTGGAACGAGATACGGGAACAGGATACGGGAATGAGATACGTTAACTAGATATGGTAAGGAGATATCGGAACGGTGTACAAGAAAAGGGAATGAGATACGGGAGCGGGATACGGGAGCGGCATAAGTGAACGGGATACGGGAACGGGATACGTGAACGGGATACGTGAACGTGATACGTGAACGGGATACGGGAACGGGATACGGGAACGGGATACGGGAACGGGTTACGGGAACGGGTTACGGGAACGGGTTACGGGAACGGGTTACGGGAACGGGTTACGGGAACGGGTTACGGGAACGGGTTACGGGAACGGGTTACAAGAACGGGTTACGGGAACGGGTTACGGGAACGGATTACGGGAACGGGTTACCGGAACGGGTTACGGGAGCGGGATAAGAGAACGGGATACGGGATCGGGATACGTTAACAGGATACGGGAACGGGATACGGGAAAAGGATACGAGATACGGGAACGGGATATGGGAACTGGATATGGGAACAGGATACGGGAACGGGATACGGGAACGGGATACGGGAACGGGATACGGGAACGGGATACGGGAACGGGATACGGGAACGGGATACGGGAGCGGCATACGGGAACGGGATACTGGAAGGGGATACGGGAAAGGGATACGGGAACGTCATACGGGAACGGGATATATTGGAAAGGGATATGGGAACGGGATATGGGAACGTGATACGGGAACGGGATACGGAAACGGGAACGGGATACGGGATACCGGATACGGGAATGGGATACGGGAATGGGATACGGGAACGGGATACGGGAACGGGATACGGGATATGGAACGAGATACGGGAAGGGATACGGGAACGGGATACGGGAACAGGATACGGGAACGGGATACGGGAACGGGATACGGGAACGGGATACGGAAACGGGATACGGGATACGGGAACGGGATAAGGGAACGGCATACGGGAACGGGATACGAGCACGGGATACAATATACGGGAACTGGATACGGAACGGGATACGGGAACGGGAAACAGGAAGCGGATTCGGAAACTGGATACGGGAGCGGGATAAAGGATACGGGATCGGATACGTGAACGGGATACGAGATAGGGAAACGGGAAACGAGATACGGGATACGAGAACGGCATACGGGATACGGGAACGGGAACGGGAACGGGATACGGGAACGGGATACGGTAACGTGATACGGTAACGTGATACGGGAACGTGATACGGGAACGTGATACTGGAACGTGATACTGGAACGGGATGCGGAAACGAGATACGGAAACGGGATACGGGAACGTCAACGGGAACGGGAACGGGAAGTGGAGAGGGAGCGGGACACGGTATACGGTATACGGGATACGGTATACGAGAACAGGATACGGGATACGGGATACGGGATACGGGATACGGGATACGGGATACGGGATACGGGATACCGGATACGGGATACCGGATACGGGATACCGGATACGGGATACCGGATACGGGATACCGGATACGGGATACCGGATACGGGATACCGGATACGGGATACCGGATACGGGAACTGGATACTGGAACGGGATACGGGAACGGGATACGGGAACGGGATACGGGAACGGGATACGGGAACGGGAACGGGATACGGGAACGGGATACGGGAACGGGATACGGGAACGGGATACGGGAACGGGATACGGGAACGGGATACGGGAACGGGATACGGGAATGGGATACTGGATACGGTAATGGGGTACGGGAACGGGATACGGGAAAGGGATAGGGCACGTTATACGTGAACGGGATACGGGAACGGGATACGAGAACGAGATACGGGAACTGGATAGGGTAACAGGATACGGAAACGGGATACGGAACGGAATACGGAAACGGGATACGGAAACGGGATCCGGAAACGGGATACGGAAACAGGATACGGGAACGGGATACGAAATACGGGAACGGGATACGGAAAGGGATCCGGGAACGGGATACGGGATACGGGAACGGGGAACGGGATACGGGTACGGTATACGGGAACATTATAGGGAAACGGGATACGGAAACGGGATACGGAAACGGGATACGGAAACGGGATACCGAAACGGGATACGGAAACGGGATACGGAAACGGGATACGGAAACGGGATACGGAAACGGGATACGGAAACTGGATACTGAAACGGGATACGGAAACGGGATACGGGAACGGGATACGGGAACGGGATACGGGAACGGGATACGGGAACGGGATACGGGAACGGGATATGAAAACGGGATACAGGATAAGGGAACGGGATACGGGAACGGGATATGGGAACGGGATACGGAAACGGGTTACAAGAACGAGTCACGGTATACGGGCACGGGATACGTAAACAGGATACGGAAACGGGATACCGGAACGGGATACCGGAACGGGATACCGGAACGGGATACCGGAACGGGATATCGGAACGGGATACCGGAACGGGATACCGGAACGGGATACGGGAACGGGATACGGGAACGGGACACGGGAACGGGATACGGAAACGGGATACGCGAACGGGATACGGAAACGTGATACGGGAACGGGTTATGGGAACGGGATCCGGGAAGGGGATACGGGAACGCGATTCGGGAACGGGATAGGGGAACGGGAACAGGATACGGGAACAGGATACGGGAACAGGATACGGGAACAGGATACGGGAACAGGATACGGGAACAGGATACGGGAACAGGATACGAGAACAGGATACGGGAACAAGATTCGGGAACAGGATACGGGAACAGGATACAGGAACAGGATACGGGAACAAGATACGGGAACAGGATACGGGAACAGGATAAGGGAACGCGATACGGAAACGGGATACGAGAACGGGAACGGGATACTGGTACGGGATAATGGTACGAGATACTGGTACGGGATACTGGTACGGAATACAGGAACGGGATACGGGAACGGGATACGGCAACGGGATACGGCAACGGGATACGGCAACGGGATACGGCAACGGGATACGGCAACGGGATACGGCAATGGGATACGGCAAAGGGATACGACAACAGGATACGGCAACGGGATACGGCAACGGGATACGGCAACGGGATACGCCAACGTGATACGGCAACATGATACGGGAACGGGATACGGGAACGGGATACGTGAACGGGATACGTGAACGGGATGCGGGAACAGGATACGGGAACGGGATACGGGATGCGGGATACGGTAACGGGATACGGGAACAGGATACGCCAACGTGATACGGCAACGTGATACGGGAACGGGATACGGGAACGGGATACGTGAACGGGATACGTGAACGGGATACGGGAACAGGATACGGGAACGGGATACGGGATACGGGATACGGTAACGGGAACGGGATACGGGAACGGGATACGGGAACGGGATACGGGAACGGGATACGGGAACGGGATACGGGAACGGGATACGGGAACGGGATACGGTAACGGGATACGGTAACGGGATACGGGCACGGGGAACGGGGAACGGGATACGGGAACGGGATACGGGAACGGGATACGGGACACGGAAACGGGATACGGGAAAGGGATACCGGAAAAGGATGCGGGAACGTGATGCGGGATACGGGAATGAGACACGGGAACAGCAACAGGCAAGGAATACGGGAACAGGGTACGGGATACGGGAGACGTAATCCAGAATACGGGATACGGGACACGTGATACGGGATACAGGATGCGGGATGCGGGATGCAGGATGCAGGATGCAGGATGGGGGATGCGGGATGCGGGATACAGTATACCGAAATCGGGTACAGGAACGGGATCCTTTTTCAGGCCACCTTTTTCAAAGATTTTGGAAAAGGTGGCCTGCTGCCAACTGACCACCTATCTACACTCTGCACACTTGCTTAACCCATCTCAGTACGCCTATAGGTCACGCCACTCCACCGAGGATGCCGTGCTCGACGCTGTCGAGCGCCTGGTCACCAACACCGACAACGGACTGATTTCGTCGGTAACGACGATTGATCTTTCGAAGGCGTTCGACAGCGTCGATCACGGCGTTCTCCTCACCAAGCTATCTTGGTATGGTATTGACGTGGATTGGTTTAGGAGCTACCTGAGCGGTCGTCGGCAGATTGTGCGTGGCGGACGGCTAGCTCTACCTATGTCTTGCGGTGTGCCGCAGGGTTCGATCATCGGACCAATCCTCTTCATCATGTTCACCAACGACCTTTCCGGACATCTGACTCATGGCCACCTCATCTCATACGCCGATGATACTATGCACCTCGACTGCGCGTCCCCTGACAGACTGGGTCTTGACTCTCTCAAAAATAGACTAGAGCTCACACTCAGTGAGCTCAAGTCCTGGTTTAGCGCGAACTCACTGAAAATGAATGAGAAGAAAACGGATTTTCTGCTTATCGGATCCAAGCCAAATTTGAAAAAATCCACGGACTTCCACTTCATCATTGACGGTTTGGCCGTACATTCATCCAAAAAGGTAACAATTTTGGGCGTAATAGTAGACACCTGTCTGTCATGGGACGAGCACGTCACGCGGGTGATCCAAAAATGCAATGGCATTCTGGTCTCTCTGTACAAAATTCGTCATTACTTTTCGACAGACATTCTAAAGACTCTCATTCAGGCGTACGTATTTCCTCACATCACGTACTGCCTCTGCGTATGGGGTGGGGCAGCCAAGGGTCAGCTCCAAAGAATCCAAAAAGTCATCAACTTTTCGGCTAGAATCATCTCTGGAACCAAAAAATACGAACATATCACCCCGGCTTTAAATTCTCTCGGATGGCCGAGGATCGAAACCCTGGTGGCACACCGTGACGCAATCAAGACCTACAAGGCACTGAGGGAAGAGGGCGCGCCTATCGAGATCCGCGCGCTGTTTACGGCGCGTGCGGCTGTCTCCTCCCGCGAGACACGCTCGTCGGAGAGCGGAGACCTCCACCTCCGCAAATGCAAACTTACTGCCACCCAAAAGGCTTTCTCATATCGCGCGGCCTCAGCTTGGAACCGTTTACCATCCTCTGTCAGATCTGCTCCGACTCTGGGCGCTTTTAAAGCGGCTGTTCGTGAGACCGTGGAGTGAGGAAATGTGTTTTTATCTTTTTGACCAATCCACTGTTTTTGTGATGTTAGTATATGTGACGTTGGTATGTGCATTGTTAACGCGAATTGTGCTGTCTTACATTGACAGGCAATTTTTCAGCCTGTTGGCACTTCTTGTATAATTGACGTGAGATTGTAATACCCACCTTGTGGATTGTCTTGAATATATGAACATGAACATGAACATGAACATCCGGGATTCGGGAACGGATATTAGCTGCCTATATAAATTGAAGGCTATATAAATTGCGCATCGCGCAATACAGGCCCTCTAGTCTCTATATTATAAATCCTAAAAGATGACCCGCCGCCGCCGCCGCCGCCGCCGGAGTGACGCCCTAAATCGGTTCCTGTGCAGCCGTCTGATGAGTTATGAGGGTGATTTTTTCAGGACTTTTGGGTCCCGTGATTCAACAGGTCGTATCAAGTTTTGGCGTCGATCCGACCGATGGTGCGGCGTCGGCACGTGCGCGCGTGCGCTATTCGTTTAACATGGGAAACGCGACATTGTGAAATCGCGAAAAATGGGCAAGTTTCGCCCGGTTCCCCGGCCGCTTGTTCGGGAAACGAGAATCGCAGCGATATGCGAGCAACACTATGTGATAGATAATCGATTGGCCTTGCGTATAGCATGTCGTCCAGAGCGATGTGCGTGCCACGTGCAAAGTTGTGACCACTTTCATGATAAAATTGGCATATTCAGGATTTAAATTGGTGCTCGGAAACCGTTCGACGTAAAAGGCTGATCCGGGCAACATTTTGCAGGCGCAGCGACCGTCTTCAAATTATATGTGTTACTCAAAGCTGTGCGACTAATATTTTGGAGTTGAAGTTGAAATGCAATATTTTTGGACAATTTAATCCTTCACACCGCCGTAACACCCAAAACGAGGACAAACTTGACCGGCAAATTTACACTGACGGATAGCACCGTTCTTGCTGACCTATATCCACCCAAAATATTCTGTAAAACGCTCATAGGTAACTTATGCTGAAGTCAAACGTAAACGATTACCAACGCTAACGTTGCGAAATAATTTCGTCGAATAAAATAGTATCGTTTAAGTTTGCCCAAGACTGCCACTGCCGCAGTCAAATTCATCAATGAGCGCATGACTAGCTGACGTCGCACCTCCCTCCCGGGGAGATTTTGTTGAAGCCGGTTGACATATTTCAGGCATGTAAACCGCTAAAATGTTTTGTCAAAGACTGCAACACGGGAAAGAGATACGGTAAGAAGATATGGGAACGAAATACGGCAACAAGATACGGAAACTGGGTACGAGAAAGGGATGCTGGAACGAGATACGGGAACAGGATACGGGAATGAGATACGTTAACTAGATATGGTAAGGAGATATCGGAACGGTGTACAAGAAACGGGAATGAGATACGGGAGCGGGATGCGGGAGCGTCATAAATGAACGGGATACGGGAACGGGATACGTGAACGGGATACGTGAACGTGATACGTGAACGGCATACGGGAACGGGATACGGGAACGGGTTACGGGAACGGGTTACGGGAACGGATACGGGAACGGGTTACGGGAACGGGTTACGGGAACGGGCTACGGGAACGGGTTACTGGAACGGGTTACGGGAACGGGTTACAAGAACGGGTTACGGGAACGGGTTACGGGAACGGATTACGGGAAAGGGTTACGGGAACGGGTTACGGGAGCGGGATAAGAGAACGGGATACGGGATCGGGATACGTTAACAGGATACGGGAACGGGATACGGGAAAAGGATACGAGATACGGGAACGGGATATGGGAACTGGATATGGGAACAGGATACGGGAACGGGATTCCGGAACAGGATACGGGAACGGGATACGGGAACGGGATACGGGAACGGGATACGGGAACGGGATACGGGAACGGGATACGGGAACGGGATACGGGAACGGGATACGGGAACGGGATACGGGAACGGGATACGGGAACGGGATACGGGAACGGGATACGGGAAGGGGATACGGGAACGGGATACGGGAACGTCATACGGGAACGGGATATGGGAACGGGATATGGGAACGGGATATGGGAACGTGATACGGGAACGGGATACGGAAACGGGAACGGGATACGGGATACTGGATACGGGAATGGGATACGGGAATGGGATACGGGAACGGGATACGGGATATGGAACGAGATACGGGAAGGGATACGGGAACGGGATACGGGAACAGGATACGGGAACGGGATACGGGAACGGGATACGGGAACGGGATACGGGAACGGGATACGGGAAAGGGATACGGGAACGGGATGCGGGATACGGGAACGGGATACGGAAACGGGATACGGGATACGGGAACGGGATAAGGGAACGGGATACGGGAACGGCATACGGGAACGGGATACGAGCACGGGATACAATATACGGGAACTGGATACGGAACGGGATACGGGAACGGGAAACAGGAAGCGGATTCGGAAACTGGATACGGGAGCGGGATAAAGGATACGGGATCGGATACGTGAACGGGATAAGAGATACCGAAACGGGAAACGAGATACGGGATACGGGAACGGGATACGGGATACGGGATACGGGAACGGGAACGGGAACGGGATACGGGAACGGGATACGGTAACGTGATACGGTAACGTGATACGGGAACGTGATACGGGAACGTGATACTGGAACGTGATGCTGGAACGGGATGCGGAAACGAGATACGGAAACGGGATACGGGAACGTGAACGGAAACGGGAACGGGAACGGGAACTGGAGAGGGAGCGGGACACGGTATACGGTATACGGGATACGGTATACGAGAACAGGATGCGGGATACGGGATACGGGATACGGGATACGGGATACGGGATACCGGATACGGGATACCGGATACGGGATACCGGATACGGGATACCGGATACGGGATACCGGATACGGGATACCGGATACGGGATACCGGATACGGGAACGGGATACTGGAACGGGATACGGGAACGGGATACGGGAACGGGATACGGGAACGGGATACGGGAACGGGATACGGGAACGGGATACGGGAACGGGAACGGGATGCGGGAACGGGATACGGGAACGGGATACGGGAACGGGATACGGGAACGGGATACGGGAACGGGATACGGGAATGGGATACTGGATACGGGAATGGGATACTGGATACGGGAATGGGATACTGGATACGGTAATGGGGTACGGGAACGGGATACGGGAACGGGATAGGGCACGTTATACGTGAACGGGATACGGGAACGGGATACGAGAACGAGATACGGGAACTGGATAGGGTAACAGGATACGGAAACGGGATACGGAAACGGAATACGGAAACGGGATACGGAAACGGGATACGGAAACGGGATCCGGAAACGGGATACGGAGACAGGATACGGGAACGGGATACGAGATACGGGAGCGGGATACGGAAAGGGATCCGGGAACGGGATGCGGGATACGGGAACGGGGAGCGGGATACGGGTACGGTATACGGGAACAGTATACGGAAACGGGATACGGAAACGGGATACGGAAACGGGATACGGAAACGGGATACGTAAACGGGATACGGAAATGGGATACGGAAACGGGATACGGAAACGGGATACGGAAACGGGATACGGAAACTGGATACTGAAACGGGATACGGAAACGGGATACGGGAACGGGATACGGGAACGGGATACGGGAACGGGATACGGGAACGGGATACGGGAACGGGATACGGGAACGGGATACATGAAAGGGATACGGGAACGGGATACCGGAACGGGATACGGGAACGGGATACGGGAACGGGATACGGGAACGGGATACGGGAACGGGATACGGGAACGGGATACGGGAACGGGATACGGGAATGGGATACTGGATACGGTAATGGGGTACGGGAACGGGATACGGGAACGGGATAGAGCACGTTATACGTGAACGGGATACGGGAACGGGATACGAGAACGAGATACGGGAACTGGATAGGGTAACAGGATACGGAAACGGGATACGGAAACGGAATACGGAAACGGGATACGGAAACGGGATACGGAAACGGGATACGGAAACGGGATCCGGAAACGGGATACGGAAACAGGATACGGGAACGGGATACGAGATACGGGAACGGGATACGGAAAGGGATCCGGGAACGGGATACGGGATACGGGATACGGGAACGGGGAACGGGATACGTGTACGGTATAAGGGAACAGTATACGGAAACGGGATACGGAGACGGGATACGGAAACGGGATACGGAAACGGGATACGGAAACGGGATACGGAAACGGGATACGGAAACGGGATACGGAAACGGGATACGGAAACGGGATACGGAAACGGGATACGGAAACGGGATACGCAAACGGGATACGGAAACGGGATACGGAAACTGGATACTGAAACGGGATACGGAAACGGGATACGGGAACGGGATACGGGAACGGGATACGGGAACGGGATACGGGAACGGGAAACGGGAACGGGATACGGTAACGGGATACGGGAACGGGATATGAAAAAAGGATACAGGATAAGGGAACGGGATACGGGAACGGGATATGGGAACGGGATACGGAAACGGGTTACAAGAACGAGACACGGTATACGGGCACGGGATACGTAAACATGATACGGAAACGGGATACCGGAACGGGATACCGGAACGGGATACCGGAACGGGATACCGGAACGGGATACCGGAACGGGATACGGGAACGGGATACGGGAACGGGACACGGGAACGGGATACGGAAACGGGATACGCGAACGGGATACGGAAACGAGATACGGGAACGGGTTATGGGAACGGGATCCGGGAAGGGGATACGGGAACGCGATTCGGGAACGGGAAAGGGGAACGGGAACAGGATACGGGAATAGGATACGGGAACAAGATACGGGAACAGGATACGGGAACAGGATACGAGAACAGGATACGGGAACAAGATTCGGGAACAGGATACGGGAACAGGATACAGGAACAGGATACGGGAACAAGATACGGGAACAGGATACGGGAACAGGATAAGGGAACGCGATACGGAAACGGGATACGAGAACGGGAACGGGATACTGGTACGGGATAATGGTACGAGATACTGGTACGCGATACTGGTACGGAATACAGGAACGGGATACGGGAACGGGATACGGCAACGGGATACGGCAACGGGATACGGCAACGGGATACGGCAACGGGATACGGCAATGGGATACGGCAAAGGGATACGACAACGGGATACGGCAACGGGATACGGCAACGGGATACGGCAACGGGATACGCCAACGTGATACGGCAACATGATACGGGAACGGGATGCGGGAACGGGATACGTGAACGGGATACGTGAACGGGATACGGGAACAGGATACGGGAACGGGATACGGGATGCGGGATACGGTAACGGGATACGGGATACGGGAACGGGATACGGGAACGGGATACGGGAACGGGATACGGGAACGGGATACGGGAACGGGATACGGGAACGGGATACTTGAACGGGATACGGGAACGGGATACGGGAACGGGATACGGTAACGGGATACGGTAACGGGATACGGGCACGGGGAACGGGATACGGCAACGGGATACGGGAACGGGATACGGGAACGGGATACGGGACACGGAAACGGGATATGGGAAAGGGATACCGGAAAAGGATGCGGGAACGTGATACGGGATACGGGAATGAGACACGGGAACAGCAACAGGCAAGGAATACGGGAACAGGGTACGGGATACATGAGATGTAATCCAGAATACGGGATACGGGACACGTGATACGGGATACAGGATGCGGGATGCGGGATGCAGGATGCAGGATGCAGGATGGGGGATGCGGGATGCGGGATACAGTATACCGAAATCGGGTACAGGAACGGGATCCGGGATTCGGGAACGGGATATTAGCTGCCTATATAAATTGAAGGCTATATAAATTGCGCATCGCGTAATGCAGGCCCTCTAGTAAATCCTAAAAGATGACCCGCCGCCGCCGCCGCCGCCGCCGCCGCCGCCGCCGCCGCCGGAGTGACGCCCTAAATCGGTTCCTGTGCAGTCGTCTGATAAGTTATGAGAGTGATTTTTTCAGGACTTAAGGGTCCCGTGATTCAACAGCTCATATCAAATTTTCAGCTTAAAAAGACCGAAGGTGCGGCGTCGGCACGTGCGCGCGTGCGCCATTCGTTTAACATGGGAAACGCGACATTGTGAAATCGCGAAAAATGGGCAAGTTCCGAGCGGTTCCCCGGCCGCTTGCTCAGCAACCGAAAGTCCCAGCGATATACGAGCAACACTATGTGATAGATAATCGATTGGCCTTGCGTATAGGATGTCGTCCAGAGCGATGCGCGTGCCACGTGCAAAGTTGTGACCACTTTCATGATAAAATTGGCATATTCAGGATTTAAATTGGTGTTCGGAAACCGTGCGACGTAGAAGGCTGAACCGGGCACCATTTTGCAGGCGCAGCGACCGTCTGCAAATTATATGTGTTACTCAAAGCTGTGTGACTAATATTTTGGAGTGGGATTTGAAATGCAATATTTTTGGACAATTTAATCCTTCACACCGCCGTAACTCCCAAAACGAGGACAAACTTGTCCGGCAAATTTACACCGACGGATAGCGCCGTTCTTGCTGACCTATATCCACCCAAAATATTATGTAAATCGCTCATAGGTAACTTATGCTGAAGTCAAACGTAAACGATTACCGACGCTAACGTTGCGAAATAATTGCGTCGAATAAAATAGCATCATTTAAGTTTGCCCAAGACTGACACCGCCGCAGTTAAATTCATCAATGAGCGCATGACTAGCTGACGTCGCACCTCCCTCCCGGGGAGATTTTGTTGAAGCCGGTTGACATATTTCAGGCATATAAACCGCTAAAATGTTTTGGCAGAGACTGCGACACGGGAACGAGATACGGTAAGAAGATATCGGAACGAAATACGGCAACAAGATATGGAAACTGGGTACGAGAAAGGGATGCTGGGAAGAGATACGGGAGCAGGATACGGGAATGAGATGCGGTAACTAGATATGGTAAGGAGATATCGGAACAGTGTACGAGATGCGGGATTGAGATACGGGAGCGGGATACGGGAGCGGGATACGGGAGCGGGATTAGGAACGGGATACGGGAACGGGATGCGGGAACGGGATACGGGAACAAGATACGGGAACGGGATACGGGAACGGGATACGGGAACGGGATACGGGAACGGGATACGGGAACGGGATACGGGATCGGGAACGGGATAATGAATACGGAATACGATATACGGAATACGGAATACGAAATACGGGAAACGGCTAGCATATATAAATTAGCTGGCGATATAAATTGCGCATCGCGCAATACAGGCCCTCTAGTCTCTATATTATAAATCCTAAAAGATGACCCGCCGCCGCCGCCCCTATACAACTGTTGTGCTTTATTCCCTATACAACTGCTTTCTTACCGTTGAAAGGACCAGGGTATCCTCAGATCGTCTAGGGGCCCCTCCGACCTTTTCAGCGCCCTTCCGACCTGTTTAGGGACTCATGTGGGATCCGCGAAAGAAATGATGTGGAGTGGGTGATCTCTATCTCTATATTATAAATCTCTATATTATAAATCCTAAAAGATGACCCGCCGCCGCCGCCGCCGCCGCCGCCGCCGGAGTGACGCCCTAAATCGGTTCCTGTGCAGTCGTCTGATGAGTTATGAGAGTTATTTTTTCAGGAATTTTGGGTTTCCGTGATTCAACAGGTCGTATTAAATTTTCAGCTTAATAAGACTAAAGGTGCGGTGTCGGCGCGTGCGCGCGTGCGCCGTTCGTTTAACATGGGGAACGCGACATTCGGAAATCGCGAAAAACGGGCAAGTTCCTCGCGGTTCCCCGGTCACTTGCTCGGCAACCAAGAGTCGCAGCGGTACGCGAGCAACACTATGTGATAGATAATCGATTGGCCTGGCGTATAAAATGTTGTTGAGAACAATGCGCGTGCCACGTGCAAAGTTGTGACCACTTTAATGATAAAATTGGCCTATTCAGGATTTAAATTGGTGCTCGGAAACTGTTCAACGTAGAACGCTGATCCGGGCACCAATTTGTAGGCGCAGTGACCCTGTTCAAATTATATTTGTTATTCAAAGCTGTGAGACTAATATTTTGGCGTTCAAGTTGAAATGCAATATTTTTTGGACCATTTAATGCTTCACACCGCCGTAACACCCAAAATAAGGACAAACTTGACCGGAAAATTTACACAGACGGGTAGCGCCGTTCTTGCTGACCTATATCCACCCAAAATATTTTGCTAATCGCTCATAGGTAACTTATGCAGAAGTCAAACGTAAACGATTACCGAAGCTATGCGCCAGTCGGGCGCCGGCCGGCGGCCGGCGATAGCTCCCTCACGCAATAACGTAACGTCGGGCTCGTTGGCTTGCGTAGTCTGCCCCCGGCGATAGCTGCCGCCCGCAATAACGTAACGCCCGGCTCGCTCGTGGTAGGTACAGATATTATCGTGAGTCATTTATAATGCGTGTATATTATGTTATACTACCACACACTGCGATCGTTTAATTTTGCCCAAGGCTGACACTGCTTCAGTCAAATTCATCCATGAGCGCATGACTAGCTGACGTCGCACCTCCTTCGCGAAGAGATTTTGTGGAAGCCGGTTGACAGATTTCAGGCATTTAAACCGCTAGAATGTTTTGGCAGAGACTGCGATGCGGCAACGAGATACGGTAATAAGATATGGAACGAAATACGGCAACAAGATACGGAAACTGGGTACGAGAAAGGGATGCTGGAACTAGATACGGGAACAGGACACGGGAATGAGATACGGGAACTAGATATGGTAAGGAGATATCGGAACGGTGTACGAGATACGGGAATGAAATACGGGAGCGGGATACGGGAACGGGATACGGTAACTGGATACGGGATCTGATTAAAGTATCCCGGATACGCGAACGGTATACCGGATACGGGATCAGAATACGGAAACGGGATACGGGAACGGGATATAAGATGTCGGGATATACGCGATATACGGGAACTGGATACGGAACGGGAAACCGGAAGGGGTTTCGGAAACTGGATACGGGAGCGAGATAAAGGATATGGGATCGGATACGTGAAGGGGATACGAGATACGGAAACGGGAAACGAGATATGGGATACTCCAACGGGATACGGGAACGGGATACGGGATACGGGAACGGGATGCGGGATACAGGAACGGGATACAGGAACGGGATACAGGAACGGGATACAGGAACGGGATACGGGAACGGGATACGGGAACGGGATACGGGAACGGGATACGGGAACGGGATACGGGAACGGGATACAGGAACGGGATACGGGAACGGGATACGGGAACGAGATACGGGATACGGGATACGGGAACGGGATACGGGAACGGGATACGGGAACGGGATACGGGAACGGGATACGGGAATGGGATACTGGATACGGTAATGGGGTACGGGAACGGGATACGGGAACGGGATAGGGCACGTTATACGTGAACGGGATACGGGAACGGGATACGAGAACGAGATACAGGAACTGGATAGGGTAACAGGATACGGAAACGGGATACGGAAACGGAATACGGAAACGGGATACGGAAACGGGATACGGAAACGGGATCCGGAAACGGGATACGGAAACAGGATACGGGAACGGGATACGAGATACGGGAGCGGGATACGGAAAGGGATCCGGGAACGGGATACGGGATACGGGAACGGGGAACGGGATACGGGTACGGTATACGGGGAACAGTATACGGAAACGGGATACGGAAACGGGATACGGAAACGGGATACGGAAACGGGATACGGAAACGGGATACGGAAACGGGATACGGAAACGGGATACGGAAACGGGATACGGAAACGGGATACGGAAACGGGATACGGAAACTGGATACTGGAACGGGATACGGAAACGGGATACGGGAACGGGATACGGGAACGGGATACGGGAACGGGATACGGGAACGGGATACGGGAACGGGATACGGGAACGGGATACGGGAACGGGATACGGGAACGGGATGCATGAAAGGGATACGGGAACGGGATACAGGAACGGGATACGGGAACGGGATACGGGAACGGGATACGGGAACGGGATACGGGAACGGGATACGGGAACGGGATACGGGAACGGGATACGGGAACGGGATACGGGAATGGCATACTGGATACGGTAATGGGGTACGGGAACGGGATACGGGAACGGGATAGGGCACGTTATACGTGAACGGGATACGGGAACGGGATACGAGAACGAGATACGGGAACTGGATAGGGTAACAGGATACGGAAACGGGATACGGAAACGGAATACGGAAACGGGATACGGAAACGGGATACGGAAACGGGATACGGAAACGGGATCCGGAAACGGGATACGGAAACAGGATACGGGAACGGGATACGAGATACGGGAACGGGATACGGAAAGGGATCCGGGAACGGGATACGGGATACGGGAACGGGGAACGGGATACGGGTACGGTATAAGGGAACAGTATACGGAAACGGGATACGGAAACGGGATACGGAAACGGGATGCGGAAACGGGATACGGAAACGGGATACGGAAACGGGATACGGAAACGGGATACGGAAACGGGATACGGAAACGGGATACGGAAACGGGATACTGAAACGGGATACGGAAACGGGATACGGGAACGGGATACGGGAACGGGATACGGGAACGGGATACGGGGACGGGATACGGGAACGGGATATGAAAACGGGACACAGGATAAGGGAACGGGATACGGGAACGGGATATGGGAACGGGATACGGAAACGGGTTACAAGAACGAGACACGGTATACGGGCACGGGATACGTAAACAGGATACGGAAACGGGATACCGGAACGGGATACCGGAACGGGATACCGGAACGGGATACCGGAACGGGATACCAGAACGGGATACCGGAACGGGATACCGGAACGTGATACCGGAACTGGATACCGGAACGGGATACGGGAACGGGACACGGGAACGGGATACGGAAACGGGATACGCGAAACGGATACGGAAACGAGATACGGGAACGGGTTATGGGAACGGGATCCGGGAAGGGGATACGGGAACGCGATTCGGGAACGGGATAGGGGAACGGGAACAGGATACGGGAACAGGATACGGGAACAGAATACGGGAACAGGATACGGGAACAGGATACGGGAACAGGATACGGGAACAGGATACGGGAAAAGGATACGGGAACAAGATTCGGGAACAGGATACGGGAACAGGATACAGGAACAGGATACGGGAACAAGATACGGGAACAGGATACGGGAACAGGATAAGGGAACGCGATACGGAAACGGGATACGAGAACGGGAACGGGATACTGGTACGGGATAATGGTACGAGATACTGGTACGGGATACTGGTACGGAATACAGGAAAGGGATACGGGAACGGGATACGGCAACGGGATACGGCAACGGGATACGGCAACGGGATACGGCAACGGGATACGGCAATGGGATACGGCAAAGGGATACGACAACGGGATACGGCAACGGGATACGGCAACGGGATACGGCAACTGGATACGCCAACGTGATACGGCAACATGATACGGGAACGGGATACGGGAACGGGATACGTGAACGGGATACGTGAACGGGATACGGGAACAGGATACGGGAACGGGATACGGGATACGGGATACGGTAGCGGGATACGGGATACGGGAACGGGATACGGGAACGGGATACGGGAACGGGATACGGGAACGGGATACGGGAACGGGATACGGGAACGGGATACGGGAACGGGATACGGGAACGGGATACTTGAACGGGATACGGGAACGGGATACGGGAACGGGATACGGGAACGGGATACGGTAACGGGATACGGTAACGGGATACGGTAACGGGATACGGGCACGGGGAACGGGATACGGGAACGGGATACGGGAACGGGATACGGGACACGGAAACGGGATACGGGAAAGGGATACCGGAAAAGGATGCGGGAACGTGATACGGGATACGGGAATGAGACACGGGAACAGCAACAGGCAAGGAATAGGGAACAGGGTACGGGATACGGGAGACGTAATCCAGAATACGGGATACGGGACACGTGATACGGGATACAGGATGCGGGATGCGGGATGCAGGATGCAGGATGCAGGATGGGGGATGCGGGATGCGGGATACAGTATACCGAAATCGGGTACAGGAACGGGATCCGGGATTCGGGAACGGGATATTAGCTGCCTATATAAATTGAAGGCTATATAAATTGCGCATCGCGCAATACAGGCCCTTTAGTAAATCCTAAAAGATGACCCGCCGCCGCCGCCGCCGCCGCCGCCGCCGCCGCCGCCGGAGTGACGCCCTAAATCGGTTCCTGTGCAGTCGTCTGATAAGTTATGAGAGTGATTTTTTTCAGGACTTAAGGGTCCCGTGATTCAACAGCTCATATCAAATTTTCAGCTTAAAAAGACCGAAGGTGCGGTGTCGGCACGTGCGCGCGTGCGCCATTCGTTTAACATGGGAAACGCGACATTGTGAAATCGCGAAAAATGGGCAAGTTCCGAGCGGTTCCCCGGCCGCTTGCTCGGCAACCGAAAGTCCCAGCGATATACGAGCAACACTATGTGATAGATAATCGATTGGCCTTGCGTATAGGATGTCGTCCAGAGCGATGCGCGTGCCACGTGCAAAGTTGTGACCACTTTCATGATAAAATTGGCATATTCAGGATTTAAATTGGTGCTCGGAAACCGTGCGACGTAGAAGGCTGAACCGGGCACCATTTTGCAGGCGCAGCGACCGTCTGCAAATTACATGTGTTACTCAAAGCTGTGTGACTAATATTTTGGAGTGGGATTTGAAATGCAATATTTTTGGACAATTTAATCCTTCACACCGCCGTAACTCCCAAAACGAGGACAAACTTGTCCGGCAAATTTACACCGACGGATAGCGCCGTTCTTGCTGACCTATATCCACCCAAAATATTATGTAAATCGCTCATAGGTAACTTATGCTGAAGTCAAACGTAAACGATTACCGACGCTAACGTTGCGAAATAATTGCGTCGAATAAAATAGCATCATTTAAGTTTGCCCAAGACTGACACCGCCGCAGTTAAATTCATCAATGAGCGCATGACTAGCTGACGTCGCACCTCCCTCCCGGGGAGATTTTGTTGAAGCCGGTTGACATATTTCAGGCATATAAACCGCTAAAATGTTTTGGCAGAGACTGCGACACGGGAACGAGATACGGTAAGAAGATATCGGAACGAAATACGGCAACAAGATATGGAAACTGGGTACGATAAAGGGATGCTGGGAAGAGATACGGGAGCAGGATACGGGAATGAGATGCGGTAGCTAGATATGGTAAGGAGATATCGGAACAGTGTACGAGATACGGGATTGAGATACGGGAGCGGGATACGGGAGCGGGATACGGGAGCGGGATTAGGAACGGGATACGGGAACGGGATACGGGAACGGGATACGGGAACGGGATACGGGAACGGGATACGGGAACGGGATACGGGAACGGGATACGGGAACGGGATACGGGAACGGGATGCGGGAACGGGATACGGGATCGGGAACGGGATAATGAATACGGAATACGATATACGGAATACGGAATACGAAATACGGGAAACGGCTAGCATATATAAATTAGCTGGCGATATAAATTGCGCATCGCGCAATACAGGCCCTCTAGTCTCTATATTATAAATCCTAAAAGATGACCCGCCGCCGCCGCCCCTATACAACTGTTGTGCTTTATTCCCTATACAACTGCTTTCTTACCGTTGAAAGGACCAGGGTATCCTCAGATCGTCTAGGGGCCCCTCCGACCTTTTCAGCGCCCTTCCGACCTGTTTAGGGACTCATGTGGGATCCGCGAAAGATATGATGTGGAGTGGGTGATCTCTATCTCTATATTATAAATCTCTATATTATAAATCCTAAAAGATGACCCGCCGCCGCCGCCGCCGCCGCCGCCGCCGGAGTGACGCCCTAAATCGGTTCCTGTGCAGTCGTCTGATGAGTTATGAGAGTTATTTTTTCAGGAATTTTGGGTTCCGTGATTCAACAGGTCGTATTAAATTTTCAGCTTAATAAGACTAAAGGTGCGGTGTCGGCACGTGCGCGCGTGCGTTATTCGTTTAACATGGGGAACGCGACATTCGGAAATCGCGAAAAACGGGCAAGTTCCTCGCGGTTCCCCGGTCACTTGCTCGGCAACCAAGAGTCGCAGCGGTACGCGAGCAACACTATGTGATAGATAATCGATTGGCCTGGCGTATAAAATGTTGTTGAGAACAATGCGCGTGCCACGTGCAAAGTTGTGACCACTTTAATTATAAAATTGGCCTATTCAGGATTTAAATTGGTGCTCGGAAACTGTTCAACGTAGAACGCTGATCCGGGCACCAATTTGCAGGCGCAGTGACCCTGTTCAAATTATATTTGTTACTCAAAGCTGTGAGACTAATATTTTGGCGTTCAAGTTGAAATGCAATATTTTTGGACCATTTAATGCTTCACACCGCCGTAACACCCAAAATAAGGACAAACTTGACCGGAAAATTTACACAGACGGGTAGCGCCGTTCTTGCTGACCTATATCCACCCAAAATATTTTGCTAATCGCTCATAGGTAACTTATGCAGAAGTCAAACGTAAACGATTACCGAAGCTATGCGCCAGTCGGGCGCCGGCCGGCGGCCGGCGATAGCTCCCTCACGCAATAACGTAACGTCGGGCTCGTTGGCTTGCGTAGTCTGCCCCCGGCGATAGCTGCCGCCCGCAATAACGTAACGCCCGGCTCGCTCGTGGTAGGTACAGATATTATCGTGAGTCATTTATAATGCGTGTATATTATGTAATACTACCACACACTACGATCGTTTAATTTTGCCCAAGGCTGACACTGCTTCAGTCAAATTCATCCATGAGCGCATGACTAGCTGACGTCGCACCTCCTTCGCGAAGAGATTTTGTGGAAGCCGGTTGACAGATTTCAGGCATTTAAACCGCTAGAATGTTTTGGCAGAGACTGCGATGCGGCAACGAGATACGGTAATAAGATATGGAACGAAATACGGCAACAAGATACGGAAACTGGGTACGAGAAAGGGATGCTGGAACTAGATACGGGAACAGGACACGGGAATGAGATACGGGAACTAGATATGGTAAGGAGATATCGGAACGGTGTACGAGATACGGGAATGAAATACGGGAGCGGGATACGGGAACGGGATACGGTAGCTGGATACGGAATCTGATTAAAGTATCCTGGATACGCGAACGGTATACCGGATACGGGATCAGAATACGGAAACGGGATACGGGAACGGGATATAAGATGTCGGGATATACGCGATATACGGGAACTGGATACGGAACGGGAAACCGGAAGGGGTTTCAGAAACTGGATACGGGAGCGGGATAAAGGATATGGGATCGGATACGTGAAGGGGATAGGAGATACGGAAACGGGAAACGAGATACGGGATACTCCAACGGGATACGGGAACGGGATACGGGATACGGGAACGGGATACGGGATACAGGAACGGGATACAGGAACGGGATACGGGAACGGGATACGGGAACGGGATACGGGAACGGGATACGGGAACGGGATACGGGAACGGGATACGGGAACGGGATACGGGAACGGGATACAGGAACGGGATACGGGAACGGGATACGGGAACTGGATACGGGATACTGGAACGGGATACGGAAACGGGGTATGGGAACTGGATGCGAGAACAGGATACGGGAACAGTATACGGGATACGGGCACGGGATACAGAAACGGAAACATGTTACGGGAACGGGATACGGGAACGGGATACGGGAACGGGATACGGGAACGGGATACGGGAACGGGATACGGGAACGGGATACGGGAACGGGATAGGGAACGGGATACGGGAACGGGATACGGGAACGGGATACGGGAACGGGATACGGGAACGGGATACGGGAACGGGATACGGGAACGGGATACGGGAACGGGATACGGGAATGGGATACGGGAACGGGATACGGGAAACGGGAACGGGATACGGGAAACGGGAACGGGATACGGGAACAGGATACGGCAACGGGATACGGGAACGGGATACAGGAACGGGATACAGGAACGGGATACAGGAACGGGATACAGGAACGGGATACGGAAATGGGATACGGGACACGGGAACGGGATACGGAAAAGAGATACGGGAACGGGATACGGGAACGGGATACGAGAACTGGATACGGGAACGGAATACGGGAACGGGATACGGGAACGGAATACGGTAACAGTATACAGGAACGGGGAAACGGGATACGGTAACGGGATACGGTAACGGGATACGGTAACGGGATACGGTAACGGGATACGGTAACGGGATACGGTAACGGGATACGGTAACGGGATACAGGTAACGGGATACGGTAACGGGATACGGTAACGGGATACGGTAACGGGATACGGTAACGGGATACGGGATACGGGAACGGGTTGGGATACGTAATACGTAATACGTAATACGGAATACGGAATACAGAATACAGAATACGGAATACGAGAAACGAGATACAGAATATGTAATACGGAATAATAAATACGGAATACTGAATACGGAATACGGAATACGGAATACTGAATACGGAATACTGAATACGGAATACTGAATACGGAATACTGAATACGGAATACTGAATACGGAACACTGAATACGGAATACTGAATACGGAATACTGAATACGGAATACTGAATACGGAATACTGAATACGGAATACTGAATACGGAATACTGAATACGGAATGCGGGACACTGGAAACGGATAGCATATATAAATAAGCTGGCTATATAAATTGCGCATCGCGCAATAAAGGCCATCTAGTCTCTATATTATAAATCCTAAAAGATGACCCGCCGCCGCCGCCGCCGCCGCCGCCGCCGGAGTGACGCCCTAAATCGGTTCCTGTGCAGTCGTCTGATGAGTTATGAGAGTTATTTTTTCAGGAATTTTGGGTTCCGTGATTCAACAGGTCGTATTAAATTTTCAGCTTAATAAGACTAAAGGTGCGGTGTCGGCGCGTGCGCGCGTGCGCCATTCGTTTAACATGGGGAACGCGACATTCGGAAATCGCGAAAAACGGGCAAGTTCCTCGCGGTTCCCCGGTCACTTGCTCGGCAACCAAGAGTCGCAGCGGTACGCGAGCAACACTATGTGATAGATAATCGATTGGCCTGGCGTGTAAAATGTTGTTGAGAACAATGCGCGTGCCACGTGCAAAGTTGTGACCACTTTAATGATAAAATTGGCCTATTCAGGATTTAAATTGGTGCTCGGAAACTGTTCAACGTAGAACGCTGATCCGGGCACCAATTTGCAGGCGCAGTGACCCTCTTCAAATTATATTTGTTACTCAAAGCTGTGAGACTAATATTTTGGCGTTCAAGTTGAAATGCAATATTTTTGGACCATTTAATGCTTCACACCGCCGTAACACCCTAAATAAGGACAAACTTGACCGGAAAATTTACACAGACGGGTAGCGCCGTTCTTGCTGACCTATATCCACCCAAAATATTTTGCTAATCGCTCATAGGTAACTTATGCAGAAGTCAAACGTAAACGATTACCGAAGCTATGCGCCAGTCGGGCGCAGGCCGGCGGCCGGCGATAGCTCCCTCACGCAATAACGTAACGTCGGGCTCGTTGGCTTGCGTAGTCTGCCCCCGGCGATAGCTGCCGCCCGCAATAACGCAACGCCCGGCTCGCTCGTGGTAGGTACAGATATTATCGTGATTTATTTATAATGCGTGTATATTATGTAATACTACCACACGCTGCGATCGTTTAATTTTGCCTAAGGCTGACACTGCTTCAGTCAAATTCATCCATGAGCGCATGACTAGCTGACGTCGCACCTCCTTCGCGAAGAGATTTTGTGGAAGCCGGTTGACAGATTTCAGGCATTTAAACCGCTAGAATGTTTTGGCAGAGACTGCGATGCGGCAACGAGATACGGTAATAAGATACGGAACGAAATACGGCAACAAGATACGGAAACTGGGTACGAGAAAGGGATGCTGGAACTAGATACGGGAACAGGACACGGGAATGAGATACGGGAACTAGATATGGTAAGGAGATATCGGAACGGTGTACGAGATACGGGAATGAAATACGGGAGCGGGATACGGGAACGGGATACGGTAACTGGATACGGGATCTGATTAAAGTATCCCGGATACGCGAACGGTATACCGGATACGGGATCAGAATACGGAAACGGGATACGGGAACGGGATATAAGATGTCGGGATATACGCGATATACGGGAACTGGATACGGAACGGGAAACTGGAAGGGGTTTCGGAAACTGGATACGGGAGCGGGATAAAGGATATGGGATCGGATACGTGAAGGGGATACGAGATACGGAAACGGGAAACGAGATACGGGATACTCCAACGGGATACGGGAACGGGATACGGGATACGGGAACGGGATACGGGATACAGGAAAGGGATACAGGAACGGGATACGGGAACGGGATACGGGAACGGGATACGGGAACGGGATGCGGGAACGGGATACGGGAACGGGATACGGGAACGGGATACAGGAACGGGATACGGGAACGGGATACGGGAACGGGATACGGGATACGGGAACGGGATACGGAAACGGGGTATGGGAACTGGATGCGAGAACAGGATACGGGAACAGTATACGGGATACGGGCACGGGATACAGAAACGGAAAAATGTTACGGGAACGGGATACGGGAACGGGATACGGGAACGGGATACGGGAACGGGATAGGGAACGGGATACGGGAACGGGATACGGGAACGGGATACGGGAACGGGATACGGGAACGGGATACGGGAACGGGATACGGGAACGGGATACGGGAACGGGATACGGGAATGGGATACGGGAACGGGATACGGGAAACGGGAACGGGATACGGGAACAGGATACGGCAACGGGATACGGGAACGGGATACAGGAACGGGATACAGGAACGGGATACAGGAACGGGATACAGGAACGGGATACGGAAATGGGATACGGGATACGGGAAAGAGATACGGAAAAGAGATACGGGAACGGGATATGGGAACGGGATACGAGAACTGGATACGGGAACGGAATACGGGAACGGGATACGGGAACGGAATACGGTAACAGTATACAGGGACGGGGAAACGGGATACGGTAATGGGATACGGTAACTGGATACGGTAACGGGATACGGTAACGGGATACGGTAACGGGATACGGTAACGGGATACGGTAGCGGGATACGGTAACGGGATACGGTAACGTGATATGGTAACGGGATACGGTAACGGGATACGGTAACGGGATACGGTAACGGGATACGGTAGCGGGATACGGTAACGGGATACGGTAACGGGATACTGTAACGGGATACGGGATACGGGAACGGGTTGGGATACGTAATACGTAATACGTAATACGGAATACGGAATACAGAATACAGAATACGGAATACGAGAAACGAGATACGGAATATGTAATACGGAATAATAAATACGGAATACTGAATACGGAATACGGAATACGGAATACTGAATACGGAATACTGAATACGGAATACTGAATACGGAATACTGAATACGGAATACTGAATACGGAATACTGAATACGGAATACTGAATACGGAATACTGAATACGGAATACTGAATACGGAATACTGAATACGGAATACTGAATACGGAATACTGAATACGGAATGCGGGACACTGGAAACGGATAGCATATATAAATAAGCTGGCTATATAAATTGCGCATCGCGCAATAAAGGCCATCTAGTCTCTATATTATAAATCCTAAAATATCTATATTATAATCTCTATTATAAATCTCTATATTATAAATCTCTATATTATAAATCTCTATATTATAAATCTCTATATTATAAATCTCTATATTATAAATCCTAAAAGATGACCCGCCGCCGCCGCCGCCGCCGCCGGGGTGACGCCCTAAATCGGTTCCGGTGCAGCTGTCTGATTAGTTATGAAGGTGATTTTTTCAGCACTTTTGGGACTCGTGATTCAACAGGTCGTATCAAGTTTTGGTGTCGATCGGACCGACGGTGCGGGGTCGGCGTGTGCGCGCGTGCGCGATTCGTTTAACATGGGAAACGCGACATTGTGAAATCGCGAAAAATGGTCAAGTTTCGCCCGGTTCCCCGGCCGCTTGCTCGGCAACCGAGTGTCGCAGCAATATGCGAGCAACACTATGTGATAGATAATCGATTGACCTTGCGTATAGGATGTCGTCCAGGGCGATGCGCGTGCCACGTGCAAAGTTGTGACCACTTTCATGAAAAAATTGTCATATTCAGGATTTAAATTGGTGCTCGGAAACCGTTCGATGTAGAAGGCTGAACCGGGCACCATTTTGCAGGCGCAGCGACCGTCTTCAAATTATATGTGTTACTTAAAGCTGTGTGACTAATATTTTGGAGTTGAGGTTGAAATGCAATATTTTCGGACCAATTAATGCTTCACACCGCCGTAACACCCAAAACGAGGACAAACTTGCCCGGCAAATTTACACAGACGGATAGCGCCGTTCTTGCTGATCTATATCCACCCAAAATATTATGTAAATCGCTCATAGGTAACTTATGCTGAAGTCAAACGTAAACGATTACCGACGCTAACGTTGCGAAATAATTGCGTCGAATAAAATATCATCGGTTAAGTTTTCCCAACACTGACACTGCCGCAGTCAAATTCATCAATGAGCGCATGACCAGCTGACGTCGCACCTCCCTCCCGGGGAGATTTTGTTGAAGCCGGTTGACATATTTCAGGCCTGTAAACCGCTAAAATGTTTTGGCAGAGACTGCGACACGGGAACGAGATACGGTAAGAAGATATGGGAACGAAATACGGCAACAAGATACGGAAACTGGGTACGAGAAAGGGATGCTGGAACGAGATACGGGAACAGGATACGGGAATAAGATGCGGTAACTAGATATGGTAAGGAGATATCGGAACGGTGTACTAGATACGGGAATAAGATACGGGAGCGGGATACGGGAGCGGGATACGGGAGCGGGATACGGGAGCGAGATACGGGAACGTTATACGGGAGCGGGATACGGAAGCGGGATACGGGAGCGGGATAAGAGAACGGGATACGGGATCGGGGTACGTTAACAGGATACGGGAACGGGATACGGGAACGGAATACGGGAACGGGAACGAGATACGGGAACGGGATACGGGAACGGGATACGGGAACGGGATACGGGAACGGGATACGGAATCTGGATACGGAATCTGGATACGAGAGCTGATTAAGGGATTCAGTAACGGTATACGGGATACATGAACTGGATACGGGAACGTGATACCGGAAGGGGATACCGGAACGGGATACCGGAACGGGATACCGGAACGGGATACCGGAACGGGATACCGGAACTGGATACCAGAACGGGATACCAGTACGGGATACCGGAACGGGATACGGGAAGTGGATACGGGAACAGGGAACGGCATACGGTCACGGGATACGGGAACGGGATACGAGAACGGGATACGGGAACGGGATACGGGAACGGGACATGATAACGGGATACGGGAACGGGATACGGGAACGGGATACGGAAACGGGATACGGAAACGGGATACGGAAACGGGATACAGGATACGGGAACGGGATACGGGAACGGGATACGGGAACGGGATACGGGAACGGGATACGGGAACGGGATACGGTAACTGGATACGGGAGCTGATTAAAGTATCCCGGATACGCGAACGGTATACGGGATACGGGATCGGAATACGGAAAAGGGATACGGGAACGGGATATAAGATGTCGGGATATACGCGATATACGGGAACTGGATACGGAACGGGAAACCGGAAGGGGTTTCGGAAACTGGATACGGGAGCGGGATAAAGGATACGGGATCGGATACGTGAAGGGGATGCGAGATACGGAAACGGGAAACGAGATACGGGATACGGGAACGGGATACGGGAACGGGATACGGGAACGGGATACGGCATACGGGATACGGGAACGGGAACGGGATACGTAATACTTAATACGTAATACGTAATACGTAATACGTAATACGGAATACAGAATACGGAATACGAGAAACGAGATACGGAATACGGAATACGGAATAATGAATACGGAATACTGAATACGGAATACTGAATACGGAATACTGAATACGGAATACTGAATACGGAATACGGGGCACTGGAAACGGCTAGCATATATAAATAAGCTGGCTATATAAATTGCGCATCGCGCAATAAAGGCCTTCTAGTATATTATAAATCCTAAAAGATGACCCGCCGCCGCCGCCGCCGCCGCCGCCGCCGGCGCCGGAGTGACGCCCTAAATCGGTTCCTGTGCAGTCGTCTGATGAGTTATGAGAGTTATTTTTTCAGGAATTTTGGGTTCCGTGATTCAACAGGTCGTATTAAATTTTCAGCTTAATAAGACCAAAGGTGCGGTGTCGGCGCGTGCGCGCGTGCGCCATTCGTTTAACATGGGGAACGCGACATTCGGAAATCGCGAAAAACGGGCAAGTTCCTCGCGGTTCCCCGGTCACTTGCTCGGCAACCAAGAGTCGCAGCGGTACGCGAGCAACACTATGTGATAGATAATCGATTGGCCTGGCGTATAAAATGTTGTTGAGAACAATGTGCGTGCCACGTGCGAAGTTGTGACCACTTTAATGATAAAATTGGCCTATTTAGAATTTAAATTGGTGCTCAGAAACTGTTCAACGTAGAACGCTGATCCGGGCACCAATTTGCAGGCGCAGTGACCCTGTTCAAATTATATTTGTTACTCAAAGCTGTGAGACTAATATTTTGGCGTTCAAGTTGAAATGCAATATTTTTGGACCATTTAATGCTTCACACCGCCGTAACACCCAAAATAAGGACAAACTTGACCGGAAAATTTACACAGACTGGTAGCGCTGTTCTTGCTGACCTATATCCACCCAAAATATTTTGCTAATCGCTCATAGGTAACTTATGCAGAAGTCAAACGTAAACGATTACCGAAGCTATGCGCCAGTCGGGCGCCGGCCGGCGGCCGGCGATAGCTCCCTCACGCAATAACGTAACGTCGGGCTCGTTTGCTTGCGTAGTCTGCCCCCGGCGATAGCTGCCTCCCGCAATAACGTAACGCCCGGCTCGCTCGTGGTAGGTACAGATATTATCGTGAGTCATTTATAATGCGTGTATATTATGTAATCCTACCACACACTGCGATCGTTTAATTTTGCCCAAGGCTGACACTGCTTCAGTCAAATTCATCCATGAGCGCATGACTAGCTGACGTCGCACCTCCTTCGCGAAGAGATTTTGTGGAAGCCGGTTGACAGATTTCAGGCATTTAAACCGCTAGAATGTTTTGGCAGAGACTGCGATGCGGCAACGAGATACGGTAATAAGATATGGAACGAAATACGGCAACAAGATACGGAAACTGGGTACGAGAAAGGGATGCTGGAACTAGATACGGGAACAGGACACGGGAATGAGATACGGGAACTAGATATGGTAAGGAGATATCGGAACGGTGTACGAGATACGGGAATGAAATACGGGAGCGGGATACGGGAACGGGATACGGTAACTGGATACGGGATCTGATTAAAGTATCCCGGATACGCGAACGGTATACCGGATACGGGATCAGAATACGGAAACGGGATACGGGAACGGGATATAAGATGTCGGGATATACGCGATATACGGGAACTGGATACGGAACGGGAAACCGGAAGGGGTTTCGGAAACTGGATACGGGAGCGGGATAAAGGATATGGGATCGGATACGTGAAGGGGATACGAGATACGGAAACGGGAAACGAGATACGGGATACTCCAACGGGATACGGGAACGGGATACGGGATACGGGAACGGGATACGGGATACAGGAACGGGATACGGGAACGGGATACGGGAACGGGATACGGGAACGGGATACGGGAACGGGATACGGGAACGGGATACGGGAACGTGATACGGGAACGGGATACGGGAACGGGATACGGGAACGGGATACGGGAACGGGATACGGGAACGGGATACGGGAACGGGATACGGGAACGGGATACGGGATACGGGAACGGGATACGGGAACGGGGTATGGGAACTGGATGCGAGAACAGGATACGGGAACAGTATACGGGATACGGGCACGGGATACAGAAACGGAAACATGTTACGGGAACGGGATACGGGAACGGGATACGGGAACGGGATACGGGAACGGGATACGGGAACGGGATACGGGAACGGGATACGGGAACGGGATACGGGAGCGGGATACGGGAACGGGATACGGGATACGGGATACGGGAAACGGGAACGGGATACGGGAACGGGAACGGGATACAGGAACGGGATACAGGAACGGGATACGGGAACGGGATACGGGAACAGGATACGGCAACGGGATACGGGAACGGGATACAGGAACGGGATACAGGGACGGGTTACAGGAACGGGATACGGAAATGGGATACGGGATGCGGGAACGGAATACGGAAAAGAGATACGGGAACGGGATACGGGAACGGGATACGAGAACTGGATACGGGAACGGAATACGGGAACGGGATACGGGAACGGAATACGGTAAAAGTATACAGGAACGGGGTAACGGGATACGGTAACGGGATACGGTAACGGGATACGGTAACGGGATACGGTAACGGGATACGGTAACGGGATACGGTAACGGGATACGGTAACGGGATACGGTAGCGGGATACGGTAACGGGATACGGTAACGGGATACGGGATACGGGATACGGGAACGGGTTGGGATACGTAATACGTAATACGTAATACGGAATACGGAATACAGAATACAGAATACGGAATACGAGAAACGAGATACGGAATATGTAATACGGAATAATAAATACGGAATACTGAATACGGAATACGGAATACGGAATACGGAATACGGAATACTGAATACGGAATACTGAATACGGAATACTGAATACGGAATACTGAATACGGAATACTGAATACGGAATACTGAATACGGAATACTGAATACGGAATACTGAATACGGAATACTGAATACGGAATACTGAATACGGAATATTGAATACGGAATACTGAATACGGAATACTGAATACGGAATACGGGACACTGGAAACGGATAGCATATATAAATAGGCTGGCTATATAAATTGCGCATCGCGCAATAAAGGCCATCTAGTATATATTAAATACAAAGAGCGCTTACACTACAAAAACAATTAAAATCGTAGCTTTCAGGTATATTGTAACACCCTTCGTTACCGATTAAGAGGTATTCGGTAACATGACATTGCTCGTCTTAAAGATGACCAATGACGTGGTACCGAATGCCTCTTAATTGCTGACGAAGGGTGTTACAATATACCCGAACGCTCCAATTGTAATCGTTGTATTGTGGAGTAAGTCCTCTTAGTATTTAATCTTAATATGGGATCTCTACGTGCTTTGGGCCCTTCCGGACTGACCATGGACTCCTCTGACCTCTGGCCCTCTGGCACCTCTGGCCCCTTATGATCTGGCAAGAGACTGTGCTGTCTGCTTTGTCGCCCTGTAGACATCTTCAGGGACCTCCTCTCGACCTGCCCAGGGGCCCCTCTGTGCTGACTAGGGGCACATTCGACGTATTAAGAGGGCCCTCTAACCCGCTCAGGGGCCCTTTTGGTTTGGCCAGGGGCCCCTCTGACATGCACAGGGCTCTTTTGAACGTCCTAGGGGCCCTTCAGTCTGTCAGAGAGGTTCCTGGTGGCCGTAAATGGCCTCTGAAAAGCTCTAAACTTTTTCGGTGCTCGTAGCGCGCCGAAAAGAGCCCTCTGGCCTCCAGAGGGAAGGGATAGAGGGAGAGGGTAGGGGGGGGGGGGCGGAGGGGGGGGGGGGGGGGTGTTGGCAGCATCCACTGCCCCCCCTCGCTACGTGCCTGTTACCACCTTCATTTATTTTGGTATCCATTGCTCACTGACAAGGAAATCAAATCACAATGAATACTTTATTTCACCCCCAATAAGCACATTCCCTGTAACTGAAAGCAGATTTCCTTCAAATACAAACAAATTGATATATTCTCAATGTATTTCAGTCGCAGTATATTTTTGAACCATTATCAATACCCATGTCTTCAAGTGTTCTATGTCAACTGAACCAGTGAAAACTGAACCAAGACAAGTGGTGAACAATTAACAACTGAACCAGTGACAACTGAAACAGGGACATCTGAACCGGTGACAACTGTACCAGTGACAACTAAACCAGTGACAACTGAACCAGGGATAACTCAACCACGGAAAACTGAACCAGTGACAACTGAACCAGTGGTAACTGAACCAGGGGCAACTGGGTCAATGACAACTGAACCAGGGACAACTGAACCAAAGAAAACAAAACCTTAAACCAGTGACAACTGAACCAGGACAACTGAACCAGGGACAACTGAATTTGGCTAAAGGGAAATAATGACTTTTTGATTTTGTTAGCAACAATTTCTTAGGCTACCGTTATGTTTTTAAAATTATTTTATTTAAATTTAAGAATTAAATAAAATTATTCCCAAATTCAAAGTTGTAAGTTTGGAAAAAATACAAAACAAGTACCTTGTGTACTTCATGAAGGTCATTGACAAATTCGTCCTTCCCTACCATTGTTAACATCGAGTGCGGCATTTGTGGAGGCTCTGTGACATTTCTGATTTAACTGAGCGCTGCTCGGGCACCCGCTAGTAGCGCTTTCGTTCTCCATGGCAACCAGGCGTCAGCCAATCAAAAGCCAGAAAGGGAATACGTTCTGGATTTTCATTGGCTCACGCCTGGTTGCCATGGAGAACGAAAGCGCTACTAGCGCTACTAGCATGCGTTCGAGCAGCGCTCTGATCCCTGAAGCAATCCGTGAAGCATCCGTGATGCATGACTGACTATCAGTATAAGTCATGAATAACACAACATGCAAACTATACCAACTCGAATAAAATAAGGACGGAATGAATTGAACCCCAGGCAAGCTAGTATTCGCAAAGCACTCGGCACTGCGCCACAATAGCAAAAGGTGAGGGAAATGCATATTGGATACAATATTATTACGTCACAAGTTTCTGAAGTGTCTACTACTATGAAATACAGCGATAAAATACCTTTAATAATGATTAACAAGAAAATTCAAACTTAAAAACAATAATTTGAATAAGTCTTTAATTAGCTTTCAACTCAAAATCAGATATATTTTGCAATGCTACACAAAAATGGCACCAGTGACGTCATTAACAAAGCCTGCTACGAGACTTGGGTATACTAATCAGGAACAATTCACCACAATGGTTAAGTGCGCCGAGAAGCATAACAATGACTTTGTAAACAAATCGCCGACGCTAAATAGGTCGCCGTCGATGTGCATCGATGAGCTTCCGATTTAATTGCCAGTTTTGTGTTATTGTTTGTCAATTTTTTGGGGAAAAATTATTATTTTTCATGATAATATAAAGTATAGTGTTATATACAGCCACATACAAATTATACAATACTCCTAATACAAGTGTGGAACGCTTATCAACTTTAACTTGAAATATCTTTCGGTAGGAAAGTTTTCATGCAAAATGTGATGAATTTACAATATATTTTGGTCTCGTCTGGCGATCGTCTGGTGCTAACTCCATTTTTGTGGAAAAAGGTCATTATTTCCCTTTAAATATTTTACAAGCTATCATATTAAAGTTACCACAGTCCGATGTTTTGTCTGCTGTCATGCTATATTGTAGGTTCGAATTAAACAAAATGCTCGTTCAATTAATAAACTAAAAAACATGACCTTTTCCTCGAAAATGTGGAAATCCAATGTCATCAAAATGTTATTATTATGTTGTAATATTTCGGCCACAGGCCTTTATCAAACAGTAAAACATTTCGACACGACGTTTTCCTAACTGCCTCTTTAAATACAAAATAATGCTTCACAATGGTGACAATTGCTTCGATCGCACCACCTACAAAATATTTATCTTCCATCGCATACCATACATCAAGAACAGCATACTATAGATTTGTGCACGATATTGCCCACGGAATTCATTTTGTATACATATATACACATATACACACACACACACATATATATATATATATATATATATATATATATATATATATATATATATATATATATATATATATATATATATATATATATATATATATATATATATATATATATATATATATATATATATATATATATATATATATATATATATATATATATATATATATATATATATATATAT
>JAXIVJ010009439.1:0-51044 GCA_036785665.1 Chirona hameri | reverse complement strand
ATTATTTTGTAATGGCGTATTACATTTTAACCTTGAAAAATACGTCTTTACACATATCGGTTATTTCTTGCCAATGTTCGCTTGGAGCGCATTCGCAGTCGGTGCACTGACGGCACACGTTTGTATCAAGTTACAAGATGCTTTTCCTGAGAATGATTATGATCATATTAAAATCTGGAAGATGCTAATGAACATGTATAGAGATGGATTAAATGAACAGGAGCGCAAAACTATCAGTCCCGAATGCACTTATTACTGCTATTGGGATAAGATAAACCACTAATTGGCGGACTTGTGTATATTAGTTATAACCTATGCAAAACAACCTATAAAAACAATATGTTAAATCATGAAATTTGACCCTCTTTTAGACAGAAGTACATGAATTTTGGTTTTTATTTGAAAGATAATTAATCATTCATAACAATACTAATGTCAGAAATGGGAATTATGATGTACTAGGTAGGGGTCACCAAAGAAGTTCGAAAATGTAAAGAAAATGGGGGAAATATTTGAAGTACAAATAAATATAACAGTACCATCGTGTAGAGTATCTTATTACCGTTCCAATAATGTTATGGCAATCCTATATTGAGTCATAAATTCCAAAATAAATTCCCTGCGATATGGCTGTCCAGAATTGGCATGCACCATGATCTCAGGTCAAGCTCAAGAAATGACAGAAAGAGGTCATATTGCATGTCATTCAACGTGTCTTCACGAGAACAGGAAAATGGCGTTCACCATACCTCTCTGGCTTTATTTATTCAAAAGCTATTTGTGAATAACCTATTCCCCCCAAAAAAACATAAAAAAACAACAACATAAAATGGGGAAAAATTTAAACATTTATAAACAAAACATTATTTTATTTGTATTTGAATGATAATTGATCGCTCATTAAATTATGATGGTCAGGAAATGGAATTGCTATATACTACCGGTCACAAAAAGCTAGAAAATTTCCAAATATGAAAAATGAATTATTTTATAAATCGAAAAACTAACAGCGCGGATTTATAGGGTAGCTAAATACCATTCTAATGATATATGACAAATCAATATTGCGTCATCAATTCCTTGCGATATCGGCGGACAAAGATTGACCTGCACCTTGACCTTGTAAAAATGCCTGGGGCAATATCTACTGAACCACTGCTTGGACATTTCGCTGTTTTTTGTCGATTTCTCGTGAAATGCCCCAGAAATCTTCTTGTATGGTCGATGGCACCTCCTTAACACCGTGACGGCACCAGCCCCTCCCAGCGAGCAGCCTCACTACATTCGGAAAGTAGTCTGACCTTTTCTTACCCCGCGGTCCAACATCTGCGGATCGTGTCTGGCGAGGGAGCAGTGATCCCAGCGCGAGTGTTTCTGACAGGCGCGTCACACTGTTGCCTCCACCCACATCGACACAGCGACCACAGCGAACCCGCGACCCCTGACCCCCGGCTGGTATAAATCCGCGCGTCTCCCGCCCGTCGGCACCACTCCCTCGTCACACTCGCAGCTGCAACAGCAGCGGCAGCAGCAGCAGCAGCAGCGGCAGCAGCGGCGGCGGTGACAGCGGCGGCGGCAGCGGCAGCAGCGGCAGCGGCAGCAGCGGCAGCAGCAGCAGCAGCAGCAGCGGCAGCAGCGGCAGCAGCGGCAGCAGCGGCAGCAGCGGCAGCAGCGGCAGCAGCGGCAGCAGCGGCAGCGCAGCAACGGCAGCAGAGGCAGTGACAGCGGCGGCGGCAGCAGCAGCAGCGGCAGCAGCGACAGAAACGACAGTGGCGGCGGTGACAGCGGCGGCAGCGGCAGCAGTGGCAGCAGCGACGGTGGTGACGGCGGCGACAGCGGCAGGAGTAGCAGCAACGGCAGCGGTTGCAGTGACAGCCATGGGTCCGATACAAGTCCTGACGGTTCTCGGACTGGCTGTGGCGGCCTCCACCTCTCCCGAAGGGTACACAGACGGTGGAGTGACCCCCGTGGTGCCCGTATCCCCCCGTCCAGGACCGTACCGGCCCCGCTCTCTTGATGATAGCATCTTCAGCGGCAGCGGCGTGGCTGGAGTCGCCGAAGTGGCCGGCGGCGGCGGCTACTTCTCTGCCGTCCCGGGCGGCAGCAGCGGGAGCGGCGGGCGGGTCATCTCCCTGGGCGGGGGCGGGGGCGGCAGGGGCGTCATCTCGTCCGGCGCGTCCTCCGCCGGCGGAGAGGGCATGCCGTACGACTTCGGCTGGGCGGTGCAGGAGCCCGATACCGGCAACGACTTCACCCATGAGGAGACTTCGGACGGCGTGCTGACCTCGGGTCAGTACCGGGTCAACTTGCCCGACGGCCGCGTCCAGCTGGTCACGTACACGGTCCGCGGTGACAGCGGCTACCAGGCAGAGGTGACGTACGAGGGAGAGGCGCAGTACCCGACCACCCCCACCGGGCAGGGGTACACCGGCCCGTCCGTCAACCAGGGGTACAGCGCGGGGAGCGGGCAACAGAGGTATAGCGGTCCCTCCAGCGGCCAGCGGCGGTACACTAGCCCGTCCAGTAGCCAGCAGAGGTACAGCAGTCCCTCAGGCGGTCAGCAGAGGTACAGCAGCAGCGGCAGCAGCAGCAGCCGGCCGGCGTTCGCTGGTCCAGCTGCTCCCAGCCAGGGGTACACCAGCAGCGGCGGAAGGCGGTATAACGCAGTCGCCGCCAACCAGCCAGCTAACCTCGCGCCCAGCACGGGGTACGGCGCCGCACCCAGCACCCAGTACGGCGCCGCACCCGCCCCTCAGCCAGCTAACTCCGCGCCCAGCACGGAGTATGGCGCAGCGCCGGTAACCCCTCGCTACAGCCCCGGACTGGCCAGCCAGGCGAGCAGCGTTGGCTTCGGCAGCCGCCTGGCACCTCTGGGCGGAGTCGGCTACAGCCAGTCTGACTCGGCTGGCGGCAGTCGGCAGGTGGAGGAGACATACGGAGCGCCTGCCGAGCCCTCTCATTCGTACGGAGCGCTCTAATGTCAAGAACTGTCTGTTAGTTTTGAGTTGGCTGCCAGCATAACGCAGGTTGTCTATATGTCTCCGGGAATGTTGTCTATATGTCTCCGGGAATGTTTATTTATATGTTTAAAGGAAGTGTCTTTGGTGCAACGTGTTCTTATTTAGTTCATGTGCATGGTTTCAATAAATGTTGTATGTCCTCAGAAATGAGCTTCACTTTATTAGTTGAAACCGCATGTGTGCTACCTAACGGCTAACAAATGCTTTTTTCTTCTTCTGTGACCACAAATAGCTGAAACTGCCCACACTCAGAAACACTTTTGAGAACGTTTGGCTAAATGCTCTTCCCTGAAAAACCCGCACGGTTTCCATTTTGGGTTCAGTAAATGGTCTTGCCTGTGAAATATACATGGTCTCGGCGTTGGTTGTTGAGAGTAAATATGTCTCCAGCTGACCATGTTATGTCTCTGAGACAATCAGGCAGTCAACGAATAAGAAAATTCTGTCCCGACCGAGGATCGAACCACGGGATGTTTTAGAATTTGACCCCCTCCCCGCTACCCCCGGTATCTTCCGAACCAATAACCGCAGCGAAACGCGTAAGGCGGCAATCGAAAACTATCAATGAAACACATCTAATGCTTACGTGAAATTGTCAAAATCAGGTGACATCTCAGGTCACGGTTAGGTCAAAGGTCAAAATTGAGATATTTGAGGTTATTGGCCATACTTTCCATCATAAGCCTTAAATTGAGACTATTATCGCACAAAGTGCTCTCAAAGCCCAAAGGTATCAAATGAATCTCCTGCATAAGCGAAAGTGAAATTGTAAGCAAAGTTCAAGGTCATGGTAGGTCACTATTGGCAAGAGGTCTACGAAAGCCATGCGACATATGTTTTATGGGTTATTTCATACGTATAATTCGATAGCAGTAGCCATTTTCACAACTTGACCCCATACCAGGTCAAGGTCAGGTCACAAAATATCAAAATTTGAAATTGATAAATATAAATACTGAAGGCATGTTTCTAGACCAGTTTTGTCTCAGAAATACATCAGTGACATTTATTTGTCTGTACCTGGTCATTCAAAGCCAGCAAACGCAATGTGAAAAAATGACGTCATGAGTTAATTATAATTAGGCAGTCATAAGTAGTTCAAAAATAAAGATATTGCTTTGCAATTTGGTTTGAGTATCGTCCATACTTGGTTCTCTAATGTTCATTCCGTGTTTTCAATCTTAAACAAATCTGATTTGGTGGAAGTTTTCCGAAAAAAAAAGTTTTTTTAGGGGTGGTTGAGAGGGGGGGGGGGGGGTCAAAAATCCAACATTTCGCAAATCCGAGATAGCCATTTTGAATCAAATGTAATTTCCCTTCTTTTCACGTTTTGTATTCGCAATTTTTTCCAAACTCGATTTGCTACGGTGTTTCGAACATTTATCGTTTTTCCACTAGAAATGGCATGACATGACGTCATTAAAACGTCATTATCTCCCAAAGCAATACATCAATTTAATTGAAATGTGGTGAGAAGACGTATAACTGATGCAGCATAAGGTACTCAAAGTTTCACGTCGATATGTATCATAGTTAAGTTATTCAGAAAATTCGGGGGGGGGGGGGGGGGGAGGGAAGATTCTACCCCCCCCCCCCCCCAGCGTGGGGCGGGGTGAGTTTTCACTGTCTGCTTTTTAGCGTGGATGTGTGGTTTTCAACTTTGTATCCATCTGAACCTGACTGCTGGAATAAACTGTTTTCCATGGAAAGGCGCTGAGATCGTGAATAAAAATAAAACATGACGGGAACACGATGAACCATATTTATTATATTATACCTATCTGAACTCCGAAAATCCCCAAATCACACAGTTTTGAAGGAAGTCCAGTACAGCAGTTAGTATAACAGCGACTGCGCTGTGTAGATCTGGGTAGCAGCTACCCAGATCATATAAATGAATGACTAGAATAATAACTCGAATCCGCACGTTTTCTCTGTGATGGACTCTTTCCATGCGCATCCAAATGCTTCCGAACAGTAAAAATTCACTTCCGATGCCATAATGGTTCTTTTGTTGCTTTTTGGTCACCGAGAGGGGACGGGAGATTACGGATGCCAGTAATTTCATAGTTTTTAACTGGGTGGGAAAATTCTCGCCACTGGGTGGGGATCTTGGAGCACTGGGTTGGCATTTACCCAGCTAGTTCCTTACTTACAGGAGGCCCTGGTCCTGAATGCCTTTCTTACTGCTATTAGGATAAGAGAAGCCACGAATTCGCAGACTTGTATAGATTAGTTCTAACCTATTCAAAACCACCGGTAGAAACAGTATGTTAAATAATGAAACTTGACCCATTTTTAGACAGAGGCACATGCATTTCAGCTTTCTATATGAAAAGATAATTGATCATTCAGAAAACATGATATTGTAAGAAATGGGAATTGTGAGGTGATCAAAAAAGTTTGAACATGTAAACAAAAATGGAGAAAAAATCAGTAGAAAATAAAAACTAACAGTGACATCGTTTAGAGTACCTTATTACCGTTCCAATGATATATAGCAAACCTATATTGAGTTATAAATTCCCAAATAAATTCACGGCGAAATGGGCTGTCAAAAATTGGCATGCACCATGATCTCATGTCAAGGTCAAGAAATGTCGGAAAGAGGCCATATTGCATGTCATTCAACGTGTCAAGGCGATAACAGGAAAATGACGTTCACCATACCTCTCTGGCTTTATTTATTCTAAAGTGATTTGTGAATACCTATTTTAGAAAAGAATGAAAAATGTGAGATATTTATAAACCGAAGCACTTTTTATTTTGTAATGATAATTGATCACTCCTTAAATAATGATGGTCAGGAAATGGAATTTCTATGTTTGTACTACCGGCCACCAACAAAAATTAGCAAATTTCGAAAAATGAACAAAATGAATTATTTTAGAAGTCAAAAAACTAATAGTGCAGTTTTATAGGGTATCTCATTGGCATTCAAATGCTATATGACAAATGTATATTGCGTCAAAAATTCCTGGCGAAATCGGAGGACAAAGATTGACCAGCACCGTGACCTTGCAAAAATGCCTGGGGCAATACCTTCTGAACCACGGCTTGGACATGAGGGTGTTATTTCGCTGGTTTGTGTCGATTTCTTGCGAAATGCCCCCGAAATCTTAGTGTATGGTCAATGGCACCTCCTTAACCCTATTTGTAACAGGCTCCTGGCTACCCCTATTTGTAACAGGGGGGGGGGGGGGGCGGATTCCGCCCCCCCCCGGAGATCTCGAGATTTACCCGTCCGATTTTCAAAAAATGAACGGCGTTTGGTTCCCCTCAACACGATCTACATTTCTAAATAATAAACAAATCCAAATTTTTGATAGGGGGGCAACAGGGGGGCAAAAACCACAAATTTTAGTGGTATTTTTGATCCCACATAGCTTTCATGTTTATCGACCGATTTTAACACAATTAATATGAATCGATAGAGATTGAATTGTAAATTGATATATCACAGTGGTGCTTGAAAGTTCAAAAATCATAGGCGTGTGCAGGTCACTCAATATGGAGGTGAAGTAAATGCGTAATAAAATAATTTTGTATGTTTTTTTTAAAGAAATGAAATGGTATGTGATTGTGACATTAGGCAAAACAGTTAAAAATCTTCTTTTTTTGCCATAGGCGGTACCAGGTTAGTGAAAAAGGGGGGTAAAATTGGAAAAAATATTAACCGCAGACAAGTTGCTACCCAGCACTATAAATATGTTACTGATCGTAGATAGTTCCTTTTTGCATGTTGTACTTCATAATTGGTGTATCCAGGATCCAAACTGGGGCGGCTCAACACCTTTTGATAAGTACCTATATTATCCGCTATTATGATACTAACTAGTCAACAGTGACTATTTCACTTACAACTTCAATTAACATTGCTTACCCCCCTTTTACCCTACCTGGACTCGCCTATTATCTTATAATCGTTCGTAGAGTAGCCTGTGGTGAGTGTTTCATCCGAAAACTCCAGTATGTTATGTCATTGTACGCCCATGCCTCTTAGTTTCCTTGCAATAATATGAACCCCTTTCTTCCATTCCTGAGCGCGCCTCTGCAAAAAAATGACTTTATTCCCTTTCCTGGCCTCATATGTGCATATATAATTATAAGCTAACCGTCTATTGCGCAGTTATCGCTGGCATATCGTCATCACCAAGCCAGTCACCCCCCTTTGCATGTGCCTGAACACGCCCCTGAAACTCTATATGTAATAAATTATGCAAATAATGGAAGCAGAAGCTATCTTTTACATCTTGATAACTATAAATGCCCCTTACATTGCTCTATTTGCTTCCCGCCAAGCATTGAATATTTCCTGGAAACCCCCCCTTTTCAAGCCCCTGAAACCGCCTCTGCCATGAAATTTTAATGATATTTCATTAACATCATCTAATTTGCACTTGTTGCAATCACCGTGAACCGATGTCCCTCCTTCATACTTGAGGCAGTTACGAAGAAACCGTGAAGATCACATTTCCGTATTATCGCCAAATATCGCCTCCGAACCCACCCAAAACTGTACCCTGGAACCGCCTCTGTTCAGGTTAGGAACTCAAAATTTTGACTCCAAATGCGGTATTCAATTCTATGAAAAGTCCCAAAATTGCATGAGCCTGCTCCCAGCCGTTCTGGAGATATCTGCGAAAAACATGAGGGGGGGGGGGGGGCGGAATCCGCCCCCCCCCCCTGTTACAAATAGGGTTAAAGGGACTATCCCACCTTAACATTATATTTGAGTTGAGATAGCCATTTTGATGGCTTGGCAGTTAATTTAAGTATGGTAGCAGTTAAAACAAACACAATAATATAATCCAAAAAGATATTCGAGTTTGATTTTGACATCTGTAAAAAAAATAAGGCCAATGTGTATTTGAATAGCGCCTCTAAACCGACAGCGTCGCCTCTCTTTACCCAACTGGTAATGATAGTCGATTTGTTTTAGGGTGAACCTTGGAGATATTGGCTACGTTTCAATGGTTTGGTAACTGGTTTGTTTTGTATTCAAAGCGCCAGAATTGTCTCGAAATAATTGTGCCCATACTTTGGCAGCGTAAAGGATTTCTATGTAGCTCTCTAGAGCTCCATATGACGTCATCAACCAAAATATTAAAACTTAACTTTTTTTAAAAAAATTGAGCACTGTTTGCAAAAACAAATGGCATAATGGTGTTCGGCAGCAATTACTTCATATTTTGCACCACAAGCGGCGTACATTTGACAACTTTTGGGAAGGTGGGACAGTCTCTTTAACACCGCGACGGCACCAGTCATCCCCAGCTCGAGCAGACTCACTGGTTCGTAGAAAATCGGAATTCGGAAACTAGTCTGACCTTTTCTTACCCCGTGGTCCGACATCTGCGGATCGTGCCTGGCGAGGGAGCGTTGATCTCAGCGCGAGTGTTTCTGCCAGACGCGTCACACAGTTTTTTTATTTTTTATAAATTTTGTCCGAATGTTTTGTATGGATGGATTTCCGAGGTCAGGAACCGCGCTAAGCAGAGCTTGTTGCGCAAGTCCTGACCTCACCACCCGATCCCTGTTGGCCGGCAGAATTTAGAGACGAAAGTTTTACGTGCCCGACATACCTGGACACGGTCTGCCTCGCTCACTGACGTTACCTGACCTTGAATGCGACCGCTGCCACCGGCCGCAGGTCATCCCAGTCGGGAGCAAATAGCGAGCGCCGAAGCGACTCGAACCCGGGCTGTCACTACCGGGATAGGTCAGAAGTCCAGCGCTCTACTGACTGAGCTACAGGGGCGGAGACAGTTGCTACAGTTGCCTCCACCCACATCGCCACAGCGACCGCGGCGAACCCGCGACCCCTGACCCCCGGCTGGTATAAATCCGCGCGTCTCCCGTTCGTCGGCACCACTCCCTCGTCACACTCACAGCTGCAACAGCAACGGCAGCAGCAGCAGCGGTGACAGCGGCGGCGGCAGCAGCAGCAGCAGCAGCGGCAGCAGCAGCGGCAGCAGCAGCAGCAGCAGCAGCGGCAGCAGTGGTGGCGGTGACAGCGGCGGCGGCAGCAGAAGCAGCGGCAGCAGCAGCAGCGGCAGCAGCGACAGAAGCGGCAGTGGCGGCGGTGACAGCGGCGGCAGCGGCAGCAGTGGCAGCAGCGACGGTGGTGACGGTGACGACAGCGGCAGGAGTAGCAGCAACGGCAGCGGTTGCAGTGACAGCCATGGGTCCGATACAAGTCCTGACGGTTCTCGGATTGGCTGTGGCGGCCTCCGCCTCTCCCGAAGGGTACACACACGGTGGAGTGACCCCCGTGGTGCCCGTATCCCCCCGTCCAGGACCGTACCGGCCTCGCTCTTTTGATGACAGCATCTTCAGCGGCAGCGGCGTGGCCGGAGTCGCCGGAGTCGCCAGCGGCGGCGGCTACTTCTCTGCCGTCCCGGGCAGCGGCAGCGGGAGCGGCGGGCGGGTCATCTCCCTGGGCGGCGGCGGGGGCGGCAGGGGCGTCATCTCTTCCGGCGCGTCCTCCACCGGCGGAGAGGGCATGCCGTACGACTTCGGCTGGGCGGTGCAGGAGCCCGATACCGGCAACGACTTCACCCATGAGGAGACTTCGGACGGAGTGCTGACCTCCGGTCAGTACCGGGTCATCTTGCCCGACGGACGCGTCCAGCTGGTCACGTACACGGTCCGCGGTGACAGCGGCTACCAGGCAGAGGTGACGTACGAGGGAGAGGCGCAGTACCCGACCACCCCCACCGGACAGGGGTGCACCGGCCCCTCCGCCAACCAGGGGTACAGCGCGGGGAGCGGGCAGCAGAGGTATAGCGGTCCATCCAGCGGCCAGCGGCGGTACACTAGCCCGTCCAGTAGCCAGCAGAGGTACAGCAGTCCCTCAGGCGGTCAGCAGAGGCACAGCAGCAGCAGCAGCCGCAGCAGCAGCAGCCGGCCGGCGTTTGCTGGTACAGCAGCTCCCAGCCAGGGGTACACCAGCAGCGGCGGAAGGCGGTATACCGCCGTCGCCGCCAACCAGCTAACTAACCCCGCACCCAGCACGAAGTACAGTGCCGCTCCCGCCCCTCAGCCAGCTAACCCCGCGCCCAGCACGGGGTACGGCGCCGCACCCAGCACCCAGTACGGCGCCGCACCCGCCCCTCAGCCAGCTAACCCCGCGCCCAGCACGGAGTATGGCGCAGCGCCGGTAACCCCTCGCTACAGCCCCGGACTGGCCAGCCAGGCGAGCAGCGTTGGCTTCGGCAGCCGCCTGGCCCCTCTGGGCGGAGTCGGCTACAGCCGGTCTGACTCGGCTGGCGGCAGTCGGCAAGTGGAGGAGACATACGGAGCGCCTGCCGAGCCCTCCCATTCGTACGGAGCGCTCTAATGTCGAGAACTGTCTGTTAGTTTTGAGTTGGCTACCAGCATAACGCAGGTTGCCTATATGTCTCCGGGAATGTTGTCTATATGTCTCCGGGAATGTTTATTTATATGTTTAAAGGAAGTGTCTTTGGTTCAAGGTGTTCTTATTTAGTTCATGTGCATGGTGTCAATACATGTTGTATGTCCTCAGAAATGAGCTTCACTTTATTAGTTGAAACCGCATGTGTGCTACCTAACGGCTAACAAATGTTTTTTCTTCTTCTGTGACCACAAATAGCTGAAACTGCCCACACTCAGAAACACTTTTAAGAACGTTTGGCTAAATGCTCTTCCCTGAGAAACCCGCACGGTTTCCATTTTCGGAACTGTCAGTGGATGGTCTTGCCTGTGAAATATACATGGTCTCCGCGTTGGTCGTTGAGAGTAAATATGTCTCCAGCTGACCATGATATGTCTCTGAGACAATCAGGCAGTCAACGAATAAGAAAAGTCTGTCCCGACCGAGGATCGAACCGCGGGATGTTTTAGATTTTGCCCCCCCCCCTCGCTATCTTCCGGACCAATAACCGCAGCGAAACGCGCAAGGCGGCAGCCGAAAACTCTCAATGAAACACAACCAATGCTTGCGCGAAATTGTCAAAATAAGGTGACATCTCAGGTCACGGTTATGTCAAAGGTCAACATTGAGATATTTGAGTTTATTGGCCATACTTTCCATCATAAGCCTTAAATTGCGACTATTATCGCACAAAGTGCTCTCAAAACCCAAAGGTATAAAATGAATCTCCTGCTTAAGCGAAAGTGAAATTGTAAGCAAAGGTCAAGGTCATGGTAGGTCACTATTGGCAAGAGGTCTACGAAAGCCATACGACATATGTTTTATGGGTTATTTCATACGTTGAATTCTATAGCAGCAGCTATTTTCACAACTTGACCCCATATCAGGTCAAGGTCAGGTCACCAAAGGGTCAAAATTCGAAATTGATTAATCTAAATACCGAAGGCATGTTTCTAGACCCGTTTTGTCTGAGAAATACAGCAGTGGCATTTATTTGTCTGTATCTGGTCATTCAAAGCCAGCAAACGAAATGTAAAAAATGGCGTCATGAGTTAATTATACTTAGGAAGTCATAAGTAGGTAAAAAATAAAGATATTGCTTTCAATTTGGTTTGAGTATCGTCCATACTTGGTTCTCTAATGTTCATTCCGTGGTTTAAATCTGAAAAAAAATCTGATTTGGTGGAAGTTTTCCAAAAAAAACTTTGTTTTAGTGGGGTGGAGGGGGGGTAAAAAATCCAACATTTCGCAAGTCCGAGATAGCCATTTGAAATAAAATGTAATTTCCTTTCTTTTCACGTTTTGTATTTGCAATTTGCTCCAAACTCGATTTGCTACGGTGTTTCGAACATTTATCGTTTTTCCCACCAAAAATGGCATGACATGACTTCCAGCGAGGGGCGGGGTAAGTTTTCACTGTCTACTTCTTAGCATGGATGTGTGGTTTTCAACTTTGTATCCATCTGAACCTGACTGCTCCAAATTGATGTCTTCCATGGAAAGGCGCTGAGATCGTGAATACAAATAAAACATGACGGGAACACGATGAACCATATTTATTATACTATACCTATCTGAACTCCGAAAAACCCCAAATCACACAGTAATGAGGGAAGTCCAGTACAGCAGTTAGTATAGCAGCGACTGTGCTGTGTAGATCTGGGTAACAGCTACCCAGATCATAGAAATTAATCACTAGAATAATGACTCGAATCCGCACGTTTTCTCTGTGATGGACTCTTTCCATGCGCATCCAAATGCTTCCGAACAGTAAGAACTGACTACCGATGTCATAATGGTTCTTTGGTTGCTTTTTGGTCACCGAGAGGAGACGGGAGATTACGGATGCCAGTAATTTCATAGTTTAAAACTGTGTGGGAAAATTCTCGTCACTGGATGGGCATTTTGGAACACTGGGTTGGCATTTACCCACCTAGTTCCTTACTTACGGGAGGCACTGGTCCTGAATGCCTTTATTACTGCTATTAGGATAAGAGAAGCCACGATTTCGCAGACTTGTAGAGATTAGTTATAACCTATTCAAAACCACATATATAAAAAAATATGTTAAATAATGAAATTTGACCCATTTTTAGACAGAAACACATGCATTTCAGCTTTTTATATGAAAAGATAATTGATCATGCAGAAAAAAAAATGATATTGTAAGAAATGGGAATTGTGAGGTGATCAAAAAAGTTTGAAAATTTACAAAATGAAGAAAAAATTCAGTAGAAAATAAAAACTAACAGCGATATCGTTTAGAGTGCCTTATTACTGTTCCCATGATATATAGCGTACCTATATTGAGTTATAAATTCCGAAATAAATTCCCGGCGAAATGGGCTGTCCAAAATTGACATGCACCATGATCTCATGTCAAGGTCAAGAAATGTCAGAAAGAGGCCATATTGTATGTCATTCGACGTGTCTCGACGATAACAGGAAAATGACGTTTACCATACCTCTATGGCTTTAATTATTCTAAAGTGGTTTTGTTATACCTATTTTGAAAAATTTACAAAATTTGAGATATTTATCAACAGAAGCACTTTTTTTAAATGATAATTGATCATTCATAAAATTATGATGGTCAGGAAATGATGGGCAGCGGTGACGGTGACGACAGCGGCAGGAGTAGCATCAACGGCAGTGGTTGCAGTGGCAGCCATGGGTCCGATACAAGTCCTGACGGTTCTCGGGCTGGCTGTGGCAGCTTCCGCCTCTCCCGAAGGGTACACAGACGGTGGAGTGACCCCCGTGGTGCCCGTCTCCCCCCGTCCAGGACCGTACCGGCACCACTCTCTTGATGACAGCATCTTCAGCGGCAGGGGCGTGGCCGGAGTCGCAAGAGTAATTTGTGAATACCTATTTGATAAAAAAGGGAAAATGTGAGATATTTATAAACAGAAGCACTTTTTCATTTTGTAATGATAATTGATCACTCATTAAATAATGATATTCAGGGAATGGGATTTCTATGTATGTACTACCGGTCGCCAACAAAAGTTAGCAGATTTCGAAATATGGAAAAAATGAATTATTTTAGAAGTCGAAAAACTAACGGTGCAGTTTTATGGGGTATCTCATTGCCATTCCAATGATATATGACAAATGTATATTGCGTCATAAATTCCTTGCGACATCGGCGGACAAAGATTGACCAGCACCGTGACCTTGCAAAAATGCCTGGGGCAATACCTTCTGAACCACTGCTTGGACATGAGGGTGTCATTTTGCTGTTTTGTGTCGATTTCTTGCGAAATGCCCCCGAAATCTTAGTGTATGGTCAATGGCACCTCCTCAAAGGGACTATCCCACCTTAACAATATATTTGAGTTGAGATAGCCATTTTGATGGCTTGGCAGTGAATTTAAGTATGGCAGCAGTTAAAACAACCACAATAATCTGATCAAAAATATATTCGAGTTTGATTTTGACATCTGTAAAAAATAAGGCCCATGTGTATTTGAATAGGGCCTCTAAACCGACAGGTAAGGATAGTCGACTTGTTTTAGGGTGAACCTTGGAGATATTTTTTGTATACGTTTCAATGGTTTGGTAACTGGTTTGTTTTGTATTCAAAGCGTCAGAATTGTCTCGAAATAATTGTGCCCATACTTTGGCAGCGTAAAGGATTTATGTGTCGCTCTCTAGAGCTCCATATGACGTCATCAACCCAAATATTAAAACTTAACTTTTTATTAAATTGTGCACTGTTTGCAAGAAACAAATGGCATAATGGTGTTCGGCAGCAATTGCTTCATATTTTGCACCACAAGCGGCGTACATTTGACAACTTTTGGGAAGGTGGGACAGTCTCTTTAACACCGCGACGGCACCAGTCATCCCCAGCTCGAGCAGGCTCACTGATTCGGAAAAATTAGGAATTCGGAAACTAGTCTGACCTTGTCTTACCCCGGGGTCCGACATCTGCGGATCGTGTCTGGCGAGGGAGCGGTGATCCCAGCGCGAGTGTTTCTGACAGACGCGTCACACAGTTGCCTCCACCCACATCGCCACAGCGACCGGGGCGAACCCACAAACCCTGACCCCCGGCTGGTATAAATCCGCGCGTCTCCCGCTCGTCGGCACCACTCCCTCGTCACACGCACAGCGGCAACAGCAGCGGCAGCAGAAGCAGCGGTGACAGCGGCGGCGGCAGCAGCAGCGACAGAAGCGGCAGTGGCGGCGGTGACAGCGGCGGCAGCGGCAGCAGTGGCAGCAGCGACGGTGGTGACGGCGACGACAGCGGCAGGAGTAGCAGCAACGGCAGCGGTTGCAGTGACAGCCATGGGTCCGATACAAGTCCTGACGGTTCTCGGACTGGCTGTGGCGGCATCCGCCTCTCCCGAAGGGTACACAGACGGTGGAGTGACCCCCGTGGTGCCCGTATCCCCCCGTCCAGGACCGTACCGCCCCAGCTCTTTTGATGACAGCATCTTCAGCGACAGCGGCGTGGCCGGAGTCGCCGGAGTCGCCGGCGCCGGCGGCTACTTCTCTGCCGTCCCGGGCGGCGGCAGCGGAAGCGGCGGGAGGGTCATATCCCTGGGCGGGGGCGGGGGCGGCAAGGGCGTCATCTCGTCCGGCGCGTCCTCCGCCGGCGGAGAGGGCATGCCGTACGACTTCGGCTGGGCGGTGCAGGAGCCCGATACCGGCAACGACTTCACCCATGATGAGACTTCGGACGGCGTGCTGACCTCGGGTCAGTACCGGGTCAACTTGCCCGACGGCCGCGTCCAGCTGGTCACGTACACGGTCCGCGGCGACAGCGGCTACCAGGCAGAGGTGACGTACGAGGGAGAGGCGCAGTACCCGACCACCCCCACCGGACAGGGGTACACCGGCCCCTCCGCCAACCAGGGGTACAGCGCGGGGAGCGGGCAGCAGAGGTATAGCGGTCCCTCCAGCGGCCAGCGGCGGTACACTAGCCCGTCCAGTAGCCAGCAGAGGTACAGCAGTCCCTCAGGCGGTCAGCAGAGGTACAGCAGCAGCAGCAGCAGCAGCAGCCGGCAGGCGTTTGCTGGTCCAGCTGCTCCCAGCCAGGGGTACACCAGCAGCGGCGGAAGGCGGTATAACGCCGTTGCCGCCAACCAGCCAGCTAACCCCGCGCCCATCACGAGGTACGGCGCCGCACTCAGCACCCAGTACGGCGCGGCACCCGCCCCTCAGCCAGCTAACCCCGCGCCCAGCACGGGGTACGGCGCCGCACCCAGCACCCAGTACGGCGCCGCACCCGCCCCTCAGCCGTCTAACCCCAGCCCCAGCACGGAGTATGGCGCAGCGCCGGTAACCCCTCGCTACAGCCCCGGACTGGCCAGCCAGGCGAGCAGCGTTGGCTTCGGCAGCCGCCTGGCACCTCTGGGCGGAGCCAGCTACAGCCAGTCTGACTCGGCTGGCGGCAGTCGGCAGGTGGAGGAGACATACGGAGCGCCTGCCGTGCCCTCCCATTCGTATGGAGCGCTCTAATGTCGAGAACTGTCTGCTAGTTTTGGGTTGACTGCCAGCATAACGCAGGTTGTCTATATGTCTCCGGGAATGTTTATTTATATGTTTAAAGGAAGTGTCTGGTTCAACGTGTTCTTATTTAGTTATTGTGCATGGTGTCAATACATGTTGTATGTCCTCAGAAATGAGCTTCACTTTATTAGTTGAAACCGCATGTGTGCTACCTAACGGCTAACAAATGTTTTTCTTCTTCTGTGACCACAAATAGCTGAAACTGCCCACACTCAGAAACACTTTTGAGAACGTTTGGCTAAATGCTCTTCCCTGAGAAACCCGCACGGTTTCCATTTTGGGACCTGTCAGTGGATGGTCTTGCCTGTGAAATATACATGGTCTCCGCGTTGGTCGTTGAGAGTAAATATGTCTCCAGCTGACCATGATATGTCTCTGAGACAATCAGGCAGTCAACGAATAAGAAAAGTCTGTCCCGACCGAGGATCGAACCGCGGGATGTTTTAGATTTTGCCCCCCCCCCCCCTCGCTATCTTCCGAACCAATAACCGCAGCGAAACGCGCAAGGCGGCAACCGAAAACTCTCAATGAAACACAACCAATGCTTACGCGAAATTGTCAAAATAAGGTGACATCTCAGGTCACGGTTATGTCAAAGGTCAACATTGAGATATTTGAGTTTATTGGCCATACTTTCCATCATAAGCCTTAAATTGCGACTATTATCGCACAAAGTGCTCTCAAAACCCAAAGGTATAAAATGAATCTCCTGCATAAGCGAAAGTGAAATTGTAAGCAAAGGTCAAGGTCATGGTAGGTCACTATTGGCAAGAGGTCTACGAAAGCCATGCGACATATGTTTTATGGGTTATTTCATACGTTGAATTCTATAGCAGCAGTTATTTTCACAACTTGACCCCATATCAGGTCAAGGTATGGTCACCAAAGGGTCAAAATTCGAAATTGATTAATCTAAATACCGAAGGCATGTTTCTAGACCCGTTTTGTCTGAGAAATACAGCAGTGGCATTTATTTGTCTGTATCTGGTCATTCAAAGCCAGCAAACGAAATGTAAAAAATGGCGTCATGAGTTAATTATACTTAGGAAGTCATAAGTAGGTAAAAAATAAAGATATTGCTTTCAATTTGGTTTGAGTATCGTCCATACTTGGTTCTCTAATGTTCATTCCGTGGTTTAAATCTAAAAAAATCTGATTTGGTGGAAGTTTTCCCAAAAAAAACTTTGTTTTAGTGGGGTCGGGGGGGGGGGGGGGTGGGGTAAAAAATCCAACATTTCGCAAGTCCGAGATAGCCATTTGAAATACAATGTAATTTCCTTTCTTTTCACGTTTTGTATTTGCAATTTGCTCCAAACTCGATTTGCTACGGTGTTTCGAACATTTATCGTTTTTCCCACCAAAAATGGCATGACATGACTTCCAGCGAGGGGCGGGGTAAGTTTTCATTGTCTAATTTTTAGCGTGGATGTGTGGTTTTCAACTTTGCATCCATCTGAACCTGACTGCTGGAATAAGCTGTCTTCCATAGAAAGGCGCTGAGATCGTGAATACAAATAAAGCATGACAGGAACACGATGAACCATATTTATTATATTATACCTATCTGAACTCCGAAAATCCCCAAATCACACAGTAATGAAGGAAGTCCAGTACAACGGTTAGTATAGCAGCGACTGTGCTGTGTAGATCTGGGTAACAGCTACCCAGATCATATAAATAAATGACTAGAATAATGACTCGAATCCGCACGTTTTCTCTGTGATGGACTCTTTCCATGCGCATCCAAATGCTTCCGAACAGTAAGAATTGACTACCGATGCCATAATGGTTCTTTTGTTGCTTTTTGGTCACCGAGAGGGGACGGGAGATTACGGATGCCAGTAATTTCATAGTTTACAACTGTGTGGGAAAATTCTCGTCACTGGATGGGCATTTTGGAACACTGGGTTGGCATTTACCCACCTAGTTCCTTACTTACGGGAGGCACTGGTCCTGAATGCCTTTATTACTGCTATTAGGATAAGAGAAGCCACGATTTCGCAGACTTGTAGAGATTAGTTATAACCTATTCAAAAACACATATATAAAAAATATGTTAAATAATGAAATTTGACCCATTTTTAGACAGAAACACATGCATTTCAGCTTTTTATATGAAAAGATAATTGATCATGCAGAAAAAAATGATATTGTAAGAAATGGGAATTGTGAGGTGATCAAAAAAGTTTGAAAATTTACAAAATGAAGAAAAAATTCAGTAGAAAATAAAAACTAACAGCGATATCGTTTAGAGTGCCTTATTACTGTTCCCATGATATATAGCGTACCTATATTGAGTTATAAATTCCGAAATAAATTCCCGGCGAAATGGGCTGTCCAAAATTGACATGCACCATGATCTCATGTCAAGGTCAAGAAATGTCAGAAAGAGGCCATATTGTATGTCATTCGACGTGTCTCGACGATAACAGGAAAATGACGTTTACCATACCTCTATGGCTTTAATTATTCTAAAGTGGTTTTGTTATACCTATTTTGAAAAATTTACAAAATTTGAGATATTTATCAACAGAAGCACTTTTTTTAAATGATAATTGATCATTCATAAAATTATGATGGTCAGGAAATGATGGCAGCGGTGACGGTGACGACAGCGGCAGGAGTAGCATCAACGGCAGTGGTTGCAGTGGCAGCCATGGGTCCGATACAAGTCCTGACGGTTCTCGGGCTGGCTGTGGCAGCTTCCGCCTCTCCCGAAGGGTACACAGACGGTGGAGTGACCCCCGTGGTGCCCGTCTCCCCCCGTCCAGGACCGTACCGGCACCACTCTCTTGATGACAGCATCTTCAGCGGCAGGGGCGTGGCCGGAGTCGCCAGAGTAATTTGTGAATACCTATTTGATAAAAAAGGGAAAATGTGAGATATTTATAAACAGAAGCACTTTTTCATTTTTTAATAATAATTGCTCACTCATTAAATAATGATGGTCAGGGAATAGGATTTCTATGTATGTACTACCGGTCGCCAACACAAGTTAGCAGATTTCGAAAAATGGAAAAAATGAATTATTTTAAAAGTCGAAAAACTAACAGTGCAGTTGTATAGGGTATCTCATTGCCATTCCAATGATATATGACAAATGTATATTGCGTCATAAATTACTTGCGACATCGGCGGACAAAGATTGACCAGCACCGTGACCTTGCAAAAATGCCTGGGGCAATACCTTCTGAACCACTGCTTGGACATGAGGGTGTCATTTTGCTGTTTTGTGTCGATTTCTTGCGAAATGCCCCCGAAATCTTAGTGTATGGTCAATGGCACCTCCTCAAAGGGACTATCCCACCTTAACAATATATTTGAGTTGAGATAGCCATTTTGATGGCTTGGCAGTGAATTTAAGTATGGTAGCAGTTAAAACAACCACAATAATTTAATCAAAAATATATTCGAGTTTGATTTTGACATCTGTAAAAAATAAAGCCCATGTGTATTTGAATAGGGCCTCTAAACAGACAGGTAATGATAGTCGACTTGTTTTAGGGTGAACCTTGGAGATATTTTTTGTATACGTTTCAATGGTTTGGTAACTGGTTTGTTTTGTATTCAAAGCGTCAGAATTGTCTCGAAATAATTGTGCCCATACTTTGGCAGCGTAAAGGATTTATGTGTCGCTCTCTAGAGCTCCATATGACGTCATCAACCCAAATATTAAAACTTAACTTTTTATTAAATTGTGCACTGTTTGCAAGAAACAAATGGCATCATGGTGTTCGGCAGCAATTGCTTCATATTTTGCACCACAAGCGGCGTACATTTGACAACTTTTGGGAAGGTGGGACAGTCTCTTTAACACCGCGACGGCACCAGTCATCCCCAGCTCGAGCAGGCTCACTGATTCGGAAAAATTAGGAATTCGGAAACTAGTCTGACCTTTCTTACCCCGCGGTCCGACATCTGCGGATCGTGCCTGGCGAGGGAGCGGTGTTCCCAGCGCGAGTGTTTCTGACAGACGCGTCACACAGTTGCCTCCACCCACATCGCCACAGCGACCGCGGCGAACCCGCGACCCCTGACCCCCGGCTGGTATAAATCCGCGCGTCTCCCGCTCGTCGGCACCACTCCCTCGTCACACGCACGGCTGCAACAGCAGCGGCAGCAGAAGCAGCGGTGACAGCGGCGGCGACAGCAGCAGTGACAGAAACGGCAGTGGCGGCGGTGACAGCGGCGGCAGCGGCAGCAGTGGCAGCAGCGACGGTGGTGACGGTGACGACAGCGGCAGGAGTAGCAGCAACGGCAGCGGTTGCAGTGACAGCCATGGGTCCGATACAAGTCCTGACGGTTCTCGGACTGGCTGTGGCGGCCTCCGCCTCTCCCGAAGGGTACACAGACGGTGGAGTGACCCCCGTGGTGCCCGTATCCCCCCGTCCAGGACCGTACCGGCCCCGCTCTTTTGATGATAGAATCTTCAGCGACAGCGGCGTGGCCAGAGTCGCCGGAGTCGCCGGCGGCGGCGGCTACTTCTCTGCCGTCCCGGGCGGCGGCAGCGGGAGCGGCGGGCGGGTCATCTCCCTGGGCGGGGTCGGGGGCGGCAGGGGCGTCATCTCGTCCGGCGCGTCCTCCGCCGGCGGAGAGGGCATGCCGTACGACTTCGGCTGGGCGGTGCAGGAGCCCGATACCGGCAACGACTTCACCCATGAGGAGACTTCGGACGGCGTGCTGACCTCGGGTCAGTACCGGGTCAACTTGCCCGACGGACGCGTCCAGCTGGTCACGTACACGGTCCGCGGTGACAGCGGCTACCAGGCAGAGGTGACGTACGAGGGACAGGCGCAGTACCCGACCACCCCCACCGGACAGGGGTACAACGGGCCGTCCGTCAACCAGGGGTACAGCGCGGGGAGCGGGCAACAGAGGTATGGCGGTCCCTCCAGCGGCCAGCGGCGGTACACTAGCCCGTCCAGTAGCCAGCAGAGGTACAGCAGTCCCTCAGGCGGTCAGCAGAGGTACAGCAGCAGCAGCAGCAGCAGCAGCCGGCCGGCGTTTGCTGGTCCAGCTGCTCCCAGCCAGGGGTACACCAGCAGCGGCGGAAGGCGGTATACCGCCGTCGCCGCCAACCAGCCAGCTAACCCCGCTCCCAGCACGAGGTACGGCGCCGCACTCAGCACCCAGTACGGCGCGGCACCCGCCCCTCAGCCAGCTAACCCCGCGCCCAGCACGGGGTACGGCGCCGCACCCAGCACCCAGTACGACGCCGCACCCGCCCCTCAGCCGTCTAACCCCAGCCCCAGCACGGAGTATGGCGCAGCGCCGGTAACCCCTCGCTACAGCCCCGGACTGGCCAGCCAGGCGAGCAGCGTTGGCTTCGGCAGCCGCCTGGCACCTCTGGGCGGAGCCAGCTACAGCCAGTCTGACTCGGCTGGCGGCAGTCGGCAGGTGGAGGAGACATACGGAGCGCCTGCCGTGCCCTCCCATTCGTATGGAGCGCTCTAATGTCGAGAACTGTCTGCTAGTTTTGGGTTGGCTGCCAGCATAACGCAGGTTGTCTATATGTCTCCAGGAATGTTTATTTATATGTTTAAAGGAAGTGTCTGGTTCAACGTGTTCTTATTTAGTTATTGTGCATGGTTTCAATAAATGTTGTATGTCCTCAGAAATGAGCTTCGCTTCACTTTATTAGTTGAAACCGCATGTGTGCTACCTAACGGCTAACAAATGCTTTTCTTCTTCTGTGAACACAAATAGCTGAAACTGCCCACACTCAGAAACACCTGAGAACTTTTGGCAAAATGCTCTTCCCTGAGAAACCCGCACGGTTTCTATTTTGGACCTGTCAGTGGATGGTCTTGCCTGTGAAATATACATGGTCTCCGCTTTGGGTCGTTGAGAGTAAATATGTCTCCAGCTGACCATGTTATGTCTCTGAGACATTCAGGCAGTCAACGAATAAGAAAAGTCTGTCCCAACCGAGGATCGAACCGCGGATGTTTAAGATTCTGCTTCAATCGCTATCTTCCGAACCAATAACCGCAGCGAGACGCGCAAGGCGGCAATCGAAAGCTCCCAATGAAATACATTTACAGCTTACGCGAAATTTTCAAATAAGGTTAATCTCATGTCACGGTTATGTCAAAGGTCAAAATTGAGATATGAGTTTATTGACCATATTTCCATCATAAAGCCTTAAATTGCGACTATTATCGCACAAAGTACTCTCAAAGCCCAAAGGCATAATGAATCTCCCGCATAAGCGAAAGTGAAATTGTAAGCAAAGGTCAAGGTCATGGTAGGTCACTATTGACAACATGTCTACGAAAGCCATGCAACATATGTTTTATGGGTTATTTCCTCGGCAGGTGGGCATCGGGCAGGGTGGCAGGAACGAATAAGAAAAGTCTGTCCCGACGAGGATCGAACCGCGGGATGTTTTAGATTTTGCCCCCCCCTCGCTATCTTCCGAACCAATAACCGCGCGAAACGCGCAAGGCGGCAACCGAAAACTCTCAATGAAACACAACCAATGCATTACGCGAAAATTGTCAAATAAGGTGACATCTCAGGTCACGGTTATGTCAAAGGTCAACATTGAGATATTTGAGTTTATTGCCATACTTTCCATCATAAGCCCTAAATTGCGACTATTATCGCCACAAAGTGCTCTCAAAACCCAAAGGTATAAATGAATCTCCTGCATAAGCGAAAGTGAAATTGTAAGCAAAGGTCAAGGTCATGTAGGTCACTATTGCAAGAGGTCTATGAAAGCCATGCAACATATGTTTTATGGGTTATTTCATACGTAGAATTCGATAGCAGCAGTCATTTTCACAACTTGACCGCATATAAGGTCAAGGTCAGGTTAGAAAATGTCAATTTTTTTAATTGATTAATCTAAATACCGAAGGCATGTTTCTAGACCAGTTTTGTCTCAGAAATACAGCAGTGGCATTTATTTGTCTGTATCTGGTCATTCAAAGCCAGCAAACGAAATGTCAAAAAATGTCGTCAGGAGTTAATTATACTTAGGAAGTCATAAGTAGGTAAAAAATAAAGATATTGCTTTCAATTTGGTTTGAGTATCGTCCATACCTGGTTCTCTAATGTTCATTCCGTGTTTTCAATTTTATCAAATCTGATTTGGTGGAAGTTTTTCGATTTGTGTTTAGGGTGGGGGGGGGGGGGGGTTGAGAGGGGGGGGAGGGGGTTAAAAATCCAACATTTCGCAAATCCGAGATAGCCATTTTGAATAAAATGTAATTTCCTTTCTTTTCACGTTTTGTATTTGCAATTTGCTCCAAACTCGATTTGCTACGGAGTTTCGAACATTTGTCGTTTTTCCACCAAAAATGGCATGATATGACGTCATTAAAACGTCATTATCTCCCAAAGCAATACATCAATTTAATTGAAATGTGGTGAGAAGACATATAATTGATGCAGAATAAGGTACTCAAAGTTTCACGTCGATATGTATAATAGTTAAGTTATTGAGAAAATTCGGGGGGGGGGGCAGATTCTGCCCCCCCCCCCCCAGCGTGGAGCGGGGTACGTTTTCACTGTCTACTTTTTAGCGTGGATGTGTGGTTTTCAACTTTGCATCCATCTGAACCTGACTCTGCTGGAATAAGCTGTCTTCCATGGAAAGGCGCTGAGATCGTGAATACAAATAAAACATGACGGGAACACGATGCACCATATTTATTATATTATACCTATCTGAACTCCGAAAATCCCCGAATCACACAGTAATGAGGGAAGTCCAGTACAGCAGTTAGTATAGCAGCGACTGTGCTGTGTAGATCTGGGTAACAGCTACCCAGATCATATAAATGAATGACTAGAATAATTACTCGAATCCGCACGTTTTCTCTGTGATGGACTCTTTCCATGCTCATCCAAATGCTTCCGAACAGTACAAATTGACTACCGATGTCATAATGGTTCTTTTGTTGCTTCTTGGTCACCGAGAGGGGACGGGAGATTACGGATGCCAGTAATTTCATAGTTTACAACTGGGTGGGCAAATTCTCGCCACTGGGTGGGCATTTTGGAGCACTAGGTTGGCATTTACCCACCTAGTTCCTGGCTTACGGGAGGCCCCGGTCCTGAATGCCTTTATTACTGCTATTAGGATAAGAGAAGCCACGAATTCGCAGACTTGTATTTATTTATTTATTTATTCAAGTAATCACCAACAGGGTTGCCCCCACTAACAGGTGAAGTCACATAGATTAGTTCTAACCTATTAAAAACCACCTATATATATATACAAATAAGTTAAATAATGAAATTGTACCCATTTTTAGACAGAAGCACATGCATTTCAGCTTTTTATATGAAAAAATAATTGATCATTCAGAAAAAAATGATATTGTAAGAAATGGGAATTGTGAGGTGATCAAAAAAATTTGAAAATGTAAAAAATGGAGGCAAAAATCCAGTAGAAAATGAAAACTAACAGTGACATCGTTTAGAGTACCTTATTACCGTTCCAATGATATATAGCGAACCTATATTGAGTTATAAATTACCAAATAAATTCACGGCGAAATGGGCTGTCAAAAATTGGCATGCACCATGATCTCATGTCAAGGTCAAGAAATGTCAGAAAGAGGCCATATTGCATGTCATTCAACGTGTCTCGATGATAACAGGAAAATGACGTTCACCATACCTCTATGGCTTTATTTATTCTAAAGTGATTTGTGAATACCTATTTTAGAAAAAATGAAAAAATTTGAGATATTTATAAACAGAAGCACTTTTTTATTTTGTAATGATAATTGATCACTCATTAAATAATGCTGGTCAGGAAATTAAATTGCTATGTATGTACTACCGGTCACCAACAAAAGTTGGCAAATTTCGAAAAATTAAAAAATGAATTATTTTATTAGTCGAAAAACTAACAGTGCATAGGGTATCTCATTGCCATACCAATGATATATGACAAATGTATATTACGTCAAAAATTCCTTGCGACATCGGCGGACAAAAATTGACCAGCACCGTGACCTTGCAAAAATGCCTGGGGCAATACCTTCTGAACCACTGCTTGGACAAGAGGGTGTCATTTCGTTGTTTTGTGTCGATTTCTCGCGAAATGCCCCCGAAATCTTAGCGTATGGTCAATGGCACCTCCTTAAAGGGACTATCCCACCTTAACATTATATTTGAGTTGATAGAGCCATTTTGATGGCTTGGCAGTTAATTTAATTATGGTAGCAGTTAAAACAACCACAATAACCTAATAAAAAAGATATTTGAGTTTGATTTTGACATCTGTAAAAAATAAGGCATATGTGTATTTGAAGAGGGCCTCTAAACCGACAGCGTCGCCTCTCTTTACCCAACTGGTAATGATGTCGCTTGTTTTAGGGTGAACCTTGGAGATATTTGCTACGTTTCAATGGTTTGGTAACTGGTTTGTTTTGTATTCAAAGCGCCAGAATTGTCTCGAAATAATTGTGCCCATACATTGGCAGCGTAAAGGATTTCTGTGTAGCTCTCTAGAGCTCCATATGACGTCATCAACCCAAATATTAAAACTTAACTTTTTATTAAATTGAGCACTGTTTGCAAGAAACAAATGGCATAATGGTGTTCGGCAGCAATTACTTCATATTTTGCACCACAAGCGGCGTACATTTGACAACTTTTGGGAATGTGGGACAGTCCCTTTAACACCGCGACGGCACCAATCATCCCCAGCTCGAGCAGACTCGCTGATTCGTAGAAAATCGGAATTCGGAAACTAGTCTGACCTTTTCTTACCCCGCGGTCCGAAATCTGCGGATCGTGTCTGGCGAGGGAGCGGTGTTCCCAGCGCGAGTGTTTCTGACAGACGCGTCACACAGTTGCCTCCACCCACATCGCCACAGCGACCGCGGCGAACCCACAAACCCTGACCCCCGGCTGGTATAAATCCGCGCGTCTCCCGCTCGTCGGCACCACTCCCTCGTCACACTCACACCTGCAACAGCAGCGGCAGCAGCAGCAGCGGTGACAGCGGTGGCAGCAGCAGCAGCAGCAGCAGCAGCGGCAGCGACGGTGGTGACGGCGACGACAGCGGCAGGAGTAGCAGCAACGGCAGCGGTTGCAGTGACAGCCATGGGTCCGATACAAGTCCTGACGGTTCTCGGGCTGGCTGTGGCGGCCTCCGCCTCTCCCGAAGGGTACACAGACGGTGGAGTGACCCCCGTGGTGCCCGTCTCCCCCCGTCCAGGACCGTACCGGCCCCGCTCTTTTGATGACAGCATCTTCAGCGGCAGCGGCGTGGCCGAAGTCGCCGGAGTCGCCGGAGTCGCCAGCGGCGGCGGCTACTTCTCTGCCGTCCCGGGCGGCGGCAGCGGGAGCGGCGGGCGGGTCATCTCACTGGGCGGGGGCGGGGGCGGCAGGGGCGTCATCTCGTCCGGCGCGTCCTCTGGCGGTGAAGAGGGCATGCCTTACGACTTCGGCTGGGCGGTGCAGGAGCCCGATACCGGCAACGACTTCACCCATGAGGAGACTTCGGACGGAGTGCTGACCTCGGGTCAGTACCGGGTCAACTTGCCCGACGGCCGCGTCCAGCTGGTCACGTACACGGTCCACGGCGACAGCGGCTACCAGGCAGAGGTGACGTACGAAGGAGAGGCGCAGTACCCGACCACCCCCACCGGACAGGGGTACAACGGGCCCTCCGTCAACCAGGGGTACAGCGCGGGGAGCGGGCAGCAGAGGTATAGCGGTCCCTCCAGCGGCCAGCGGCGGTACACTAGCCCGTCCAGTAGCCAGCAGAGGTACAGCAGTCCCTCAGGCGGTCAGCAGAGGTACAGCAGCAGCAGCAGCAGCCGCAGCCGGCCGGCGTTCGCTGGTCCAGCTGCTCCCAGCCAGGGGTACACCAGCAGCGGCGGAAGGCGGTAAAACGCAGTCGCCGCCAACCAGCCAGCTAACTCCGCCGCGCCCAGCACGAAGTACGGTGCCGCTCCCGCCCCTCAGCCAGCTAACCCCGCGCCCAGCACGGGGTACGGCGCCGCACCCAGCACCCAGGACGGCGCCGCACCAGCCCCTCAGCCAGCTAACCCCGCGCCCAGCACGGAGTACGGCGCCGCACCCAGCACCCAGTACGGCGCCGCACCCGCCCCTCAGCCAGCTAACCCCGCGCCCAGCACGGAGTATGGCGCAACGCCGGTAACCCCTCGCTACAGCCCCGGACTGGCCAGCCAGGCGAGCAACGTTGGCTTCGGCAGCCGCCTGGCACCTCTGGGCGGAGTCGGCTACAGCCAGTCTGACTCGGCTGGCGGCAGTCGGCAGGTGGAGGAGACATACGGAGCGCCTGCCGAGCCCTCTCATTCGTACGGAGCGCTCTAATGTCGAGAACTGTCTGTTAGTTTTGAGTTGGCTGCCAGCATAACGCAGGTTGTCTATATGTCTCCGGGAATGTTGTCTATATGTCTCCGGGAATGTTTATTTATATGTTTAAAGGGAGTGCCTTTGGTTTAATGTGTTCTTATTTAGTTCATGTGCATGGTTTCAATAAATGTTGTATGTCCTCGGAAATGAGCTTCACTTTATTAGTTGAAACCGCATGTGTGCTACCTAACGGCTAACAAATGTTTTTTTTTGTGACCACGAAAAGCTGAAACTGCTCACACTCAGGAACACTTGAGAACTTTTGGATGAATGCTCTTCCCTGAGAAACCCGCACGGTTTCCATTTTGGGACCTGTCAGTAAATGGTCTTGCCTGTGAAATATACATGGTCTCCACGTTGGTCGTTGAGAATAAATATGTCTCAAGCTGACCATGTTATGTCTCGGAGACAATCAGGCAGTCAACAAATAAGAAAAGTTTGTCCCAGCCGAGGATCGAACCGCGGGATGTTTTAGATTCTGTCTCCCTCGCTATCTTCCGAACCAATAATCGCAGCGAGACGCGAAAGGCGGAAATCTAAAGCTCTCAATGAAATACATTTAAAGCTTACGCGAAATTTTCCAAATAAGATCATATCTCAGGTCACGGTTAGGTCAAAGGTCAAAATTAAGATATGAGTTTATTGGCAATACTTTCCATCATAAATCTTAAATTGCCAATATTATTGCACAAAGGGCTCTCAAAGCCCAAAGGTATAATGAATCTCCCGCATAAGCGAAAGTGAAATTTTTAGCAAAGGTCAAGGTCATGGTAGGTCACTATTGACAAGAGGTCTACGAAAGTCATGCGACATATGTTTTATGGGTTTTTTCATGCGTAAAATTCGATAGTAGCAGCCATTTTCACAACTTGACCCCATATCAGGTCAAGATCAGGTCACAAAATGTCAAAATTTGAAATTGATTAATCTAAATACCGAAGGCAAGTTTCTAGACTAGTTTTGGCTCAGAAATACAGCAGTGGCATTTATTTGTCTGTATCTGGTCATGCAAAGCCAGCAAACGCAACGTCAAAAAATGACGTCATGAGTTAATTATACTTAGGAAGTCATAAGTACGTCAACAATAAAGATATTGCTTTGTAATTTGGTTTGAGTATCGTCCATACTTGGTTCTCTAATGTTCACTCCGTGTTTTAAATCCTTAAAAATATGATTTGGTGGAAGTTTTCCGAAACAAAAGTTTTTTTTTGGGGGGGGGGGTGGTTGAGGGGGGCCAAAAATCCAACATCTCGCAAATCCGAGATAGCCATTTTGAATAAAATGTAATTTACTTTTTTTCACGTTTGTATATGCAATTTGCTTCAAAACAACTGAATTTGCTACGGTGTTTCGAACATTTATCGTTTTTCCACCAAAAATGGCACGACATGACTTCATTAAAACGTGATTATCTCCCAAAGCACTACATCAATTTAATTGAAATGTGGTGAGAAGACGTATAATTGATGCAGAATAAGGTACTCAAAGTGTCACGTCGATATGTATCATAGTTACGTTATTGAGAAAATTCGGGAGCAGGGCAGATGCTGCCCCCCCCCCCCCTAGCGGGGCGCGGGGTAAGTCTTCCCTGTCTACTTTTTAGCGTGGATGTGTGGTTTTCAACTCCGCATCCATCTGAACCTGACTCTGCTGGAATAAACTGTTTTCCATGGAAAGGCGCTGAGATCGTGAATAAAAATAAAACATGACGGGAACACGATGAACCATATTTATTATATTATACCTATCTGAACTCCGAAAATCCCCAAATCACACAGTAATGAGGGAAGTCCAGTACAGCAGTTAGTATAGCAGCGACTGTGCTGTGTAGATCTGGGTAACAGCTACCCAGATCATATAAATGAATGACTAGAATAATGACTCGAATCCGCACGTTTTCTCTGTGATGGACTCTTTCCTTGCGCATCCAAATGCTTCCGAACAGTAAGAATTGACTACCGATGTCATAATGGTTCTTTTGTTGCTTTTTGGTCACCGAGAGGGGACGGGAGATTACGGATGCCAGTAATTTCATAGTTTACAACTGTGTGGGAAAATTCTCGCCACTGGGTGGGCATTTTGGAACACTGGGTAGGCATTTACCCACCTAGTTCCTTACTTACGGGAGGCCCTGTTCTTGAATGCCTTTATTACTGCTATTAGGATAAGAGAAGCCACGAATTCGCAGACTTGTATAGATTAGTTATAACCTATTCAAAACCACCTATAGAAAAAATATGTTAAATAATGAAATTTGACCCATTTTTAGACAGAAGCACATGCATTTCAGCTTTTTATATGAAAAGATAATTGATCATTCAGAAAAAATGATTTTGTAAGAAATGGGAATTGTGAGGTGATCAAAAAAGTTCGAAAATGTAAAAAATGAAGAAAAAATTCAGTAGAAAATGAAAACTAACAGCGATACCGTTTAGAGTACCTTATTACTGTTCCCATGATATATAGCGTACCTATATTAAGTTATAAATTCCGAAATAAATTCCCGGCGAAATGGGCTGTCCAAAATTGGCATGCACCATGATCTCATGTCAAGGTCAAGAAATGTCAGAAAGAGGCCATATTGCATGTCATTCAACGTGTCTCGATGATAACAGGAAAATGACGTTTACCATACCTCTCTGGCTTTAATTATTCGAAAGTGGTTTTGTTATACCTATTTTGAAAAATTTACAAAATTTGAGATATTTATAAACAAAAGCACTTTTTTAAAATGATAATTGATCACTCATAAAATTATGATGGTCAGGAAATGATGGGCAGCGGTGACGGTGACGACATCAGCAGGAGTAGCAGCAACGGCAGCGGTTGCAGTGGCAGCTATGGGTCCGATACAAGTCCTGACGGTTCTCGGACTGGCTGTGGCGGCTTCCGCCTCTCCCGAAGGGTACACACACGGTGGAGTGACCCCCGTGGTGCCCGTCTCCCCCGTCTAGGACCGTACCGGCACCACTCTCTTGATGACAGCATCTTCAGCGGCAGGGGCGTGGCCGGAGTCGCCGGAGTAATTTGTGAATACCTATTTGATAAAAAAGGGAAAAATTTGAGATATTTATAAACATAAGCACTTTTTCATTTTTTAATAATAATTGACCACTCATTAAATAATGATGGTCAGGGAATAGGATTTCTATGTATGTACTACCGGTCGCCAACACAAGTTAGCAGATTTCGAAAAATGGAAAAAATGAATTATTTTAGAATTCGAAAAACTAACTGTGCAGTTTTATAGGGTATCTCATTGCCATTCCAATGATATATGACAAATGTATATTGCGTCATAAATTACTTGCGACATCGGCGGACAAAGATTGACCAGCACCGTGACCTTGCAAAAATGCCTGGGGCAATACCTTCTGAACCACTGCTTGGACATGAGGGTGTCATTTCGCTGTTTTGTGTCGATTTCTTGCGAAATGCCCCCGAAATCTTAGTGTATGGTCAATGGCACCTCCTCAAAAGGACTATCCCACCTTAACAATATATTTGAGTTGAGATAGTCATTTTGATGGCTTGGCAGTGAATTTAAGTATGGTAGCAGTTAAAACAACCACAATAATCTGATCAAAAATATATTCGAGTTTGATTTTGACATCTGTAAAAAATAAGGCCCATGTGTATTTGAATAGGGCCTCTAAACCGACAGGTAATGATAGTCGACTTGTTTTAGGGTGAACCTTGGAAATATTTTGTATACGTTTCAATGGTTTGGTAACTGGTTTGTTTTGTATTCAAAGCGTCAGAATTGTCTCGAAATAATTGTGCCCATACTTTGGCAGCGTAAAGGATTTATGTGTCGCTCTCTAGAGCTCCATATGACGTCATCAACCCAAATATTAAAACTTAACTTTTTATTAAATTGTGCACTGTTTGCAAGAAACAAATGGCATAATGGTGTTCGGCAGCAATTGCTTCATATTTTGCACCACAAGCGGCGTACATTTGACAACTTGTGGGAAGGTGGGACAGTCCCTTTAACACCGCGACGGCACCAGTCATCCCCAGCTGGAGCAGGCTCAATGATTCGGAAAATTCGGAATTCGGAAACTAGTCTGACCTTGTCTTACCCCGCGGTCCGACATCTGCGGATCGTGCCTGGCGAGGGAGCGGTGCTCCCAGCGCGAGTGTTTCTGACAGACGCGTCACACAGTTGCCTCCACCCACATCGCCACAGCGACCGCGGCGAACCCGCGACCCCTGACCCCCGGCTGGTATAAATCCGCGCGTCTCCCGCTCGTCGGCACCACTCCCTCGTCACACTCACAGCTGCAACAGCAGCGGCAGCAGGAGCAGCGGTGACAGCGGCGGCGGCGGCAGCAGCGGCAGCAGCGGCAGTGGCGGCGGTGACAGCGGCGGCAGCGGCAGCAGTGGCAGCAGCGACGGTGGTGACGGCGACGACAGCGGCAGGAGTAGTCACCAACAAAAGATGGCAAATTTCGAAGAAGAAGAAATATTTTAGAAGTCGAAAAACTAACAGTGCAGTTGTATAGAGTATTTCATTGCCATTCCAATGATATATGACAAATGTATATTACGTCAAATATTCCTTGCGACATCAGCGGACAAAGACTGACCACCACCGTGTCCTTGCAAAAATGCCTGGGGCAATACCTTCTCAACCATTGGACATGAGGGTGTCATTTCGCTGTTTTGTGTCGATTTCTTGCGAAATGCCCCCGAAATCTTAGTGTATGGCCAATGGCACCTCCTTAAAGGGACTATCCCACCTTAACATTATATTTGAGTTGAGATAGCCATTTTGATGGCTTGGCAGTGAATTTAAGTATGGTAGCAGTTAAAACAACCACAATCATCTAATCAAGAAGATATTAGAGTTTTATTTTGACATCTGTAAAAAAAATAAGGCCCATGTGTATTTGAAGAGGGCCTCTAAACCGACAGCGTCGCCTCTCTTTACCCAACTGGTAATGATGTCGACTTGTTTTAGGGTGAACCTTGGAGATATTTGCTACGTTTCAATGGTTTGGTAACTGGTTTGTTTTGTATTCAAAGGGCCAGAATTGTCTCGAAATAATTGTGCCCATACTTTGGCAGCGTAAAGGATTTCTGTCTAGCTCTCTAGAGCTCCATATGACGTCATAAACCCAAATATTAAAACTTAACTTCTTAATAAATTGAGCATTGTAAACCGAACACCATTATGCAAACAAATGGCACAATGGTGTTCGGCAGCAATTACTTCATATTTTGCACCACAAGCGGCGTACATTTGACAACTTTTGGGAAGGTGGGACAGTCTCTGTAACACCGCGACGGCACCAGTCATCCCCAGCTCGAGCAGACTCACTGATTCGTAGAAAATCGGAATTCGGAAACTAGTCTGACCTTTTCTTACCCCGCGGTCCGACATCTGCGGATCGTGTCTGGCGAGGGAGCGTTGATCCCAGCGCGAGTGTTTCTGACAGACGCGTCACACAGTTTTTTTTTGTTGCGCGGGGAGCGGGCAACAGAGGTATAGCAGTCCCTCCAGCGGCCAGCGGCGGTACACTAACCCTTCCAGTAGCCAGCAGAGGTACAGCAGTCCCTCAGGCGGTCAGCAGAGGTACAGCAGCAGCAGCAGCAGCAGCAGCAGCCGGCCGGCGTTTGCTGGTCCAGCTGCTCCCAGCCAGGGGTACACCAGCAGCGGCGGAAGGCGGTATAACGCCGTCGCCGCCAACCAGCCAGCTAACCCCGCGCCCAGCACGAGGTACGGGGCCGCACTCAGCACCCAGTACGGCGCGGCACCCGCCCCTCAGCCAGCGAACCCCGCGCCCAGCACGGGGTACGGCGCCGCACCCAGCACCCAGTACGGCGCTGCACCCGCCCCTCAGCCGTCTAACCCCGCCCCCAGCACGGAGTGTGGCGCAGCGCCGGTAACCCCTCGCTACAGCCCCGGACTGGCCAGCCAGGCGAGCAGCGTTGGCTTCGGCAGCCGCCTGGCACCTCTGGGCGGAGCCAGCTACAGCCAGTCTGACTCGGCTGGCGGCAGTCGGCAGGTGGAGGAGACATACGGAGCGCCTGCCGAGCCCTCTCATTCGTACGGAGCGCTCTAATGTCGAGAACTGTCTGTTAGTTTTGAGTTGTCTGCCAGCATAACGCAGGTTGTCTATATGTCTCCGGGAATGTTGTCTATATGTCTCCGGGAATATTTATTTATATGTTTAAAGGAAGTGTCTTTGGTGCAACGTGTTCTTATTTAGTTCATGTGCATGGTTTCAATAAATGTTGTATGTCCTGAGAAATGAGCTTCACTTAATTAGTTGAAACCGCATGTGTGCTAACTAACGGCTATTTTTTTTTTTGTGAGCACGAAAAGCTGAAACTGCTCACACTCAGAAACACTTGAGAACTTTTGGCAAAATGCTCTTCCCTGAGAAACCCGCACGGTTTCCATTTTGGGACCTGTCAGTGGATGGTCTTGCCTGTGAAATATACATGGTCTCCGCGTTGGTCGTTGAGAGTAAATATGTCTCCAGCTGACCATGTTATGTCTCTGAGACAATCAGGCAGTCAACGAATAAGAAAAGTCTGTCCCAACCGAGGATCGAACCGCGGGATGTTTAAGATTCTGCTTCCCTCGCTATCTTCCGAACCAATAACCGCAGCGAGACGCGCAAGGCGGCAATCGAAAGCTCCCAATGAAATACATTTACAGCTTACGCGAAATTTTCAAAATAAGCTCATATCTCATGTCACGGTTATGTCAAAGGTCAAAATTGAGATATGAGTTTATTAGCCATATTTTCCATCATAAGCCTTAAATTGCGACTATTATCGCACAAAGTACTCTCAAAGCCCAAAGGCATAATGAATCTCCCGCATAAGCGAAAGTGAAATTGTAAGCCAAGGTAAAGGTCATGGTAGGTCACTATTGACAAGAGGTCTACGAAAGTCATGCAACATATGTTTTATGGGTTATTTCATACGTAAAATTCGATAGTAGCAGCCATTTGCACAACTTGACCCCATATCAGGTCAAGATCAGGTCACAAAATGACAAAATTTGAAATTGATTAATCTAACTACCGAAAGCATGTTTCTAGACCAGTTTTGTCTCATAAATACAGCAGTGTAATTTATTTGTTTGTATCTCGTCATTCAAAGCCAGCAAACGCAACGTCAAAAAATGACGTCATGAGTTAATTATTCTTAGGAAGTCATAAATAAGTCAAAAATAAAGATATTGCTTTCAATTTAGTTTGAGTATTGTCCATACTTGGTTCTCTAATGTTCATTCCGTGTTTTCAATTTTATAAAATCTGATTTGGTGGAAGTTTTCCGAAACAAAAGTTTTTTAAGGGGGGGATCGAGAGTGTGTGTGTGGGGGGGGGGGGGGGGGGGAGGGGGTCGAAAATCCAACATTTGTAAAATCCGAGATAGCCAGTTTGAATAACGTGTAATTTTCTTTCTTTTTACGTTTTGTATTTGCCATTTGCTTCAACACTCGATTTGCTACGGTCTTTCGTACATTTATCGTTTTTCCACCAAAAATGGCATGACATGACGTCATTAAAACGCCATTATCTTCCAAAGCAATACATCAATATAATTGAAATGTGGTGAGAGTACGTATAATTGATGCAGCATAAGGTACTCAAAGTGTCACGTCGATATGTATCATAGTTAAGTTATTGAGAAAATTCGGGGGGAGAGGGGACAGATTCTGCCCCCCCCCCCCCCCCCCCCAGCGTGGGACGGGGTCAGTTCTTACTGTCTACTTCTTAGCATGGATGTGTGGTTTTCAACTTTGTATCCATCTGAACCTGACTCTGCTGGAAAAAGCTGTCTTCCATGGGAAGGCGCTGAGATCGTGAATACAAATAAAACATGACGGGAACACGATGAACCATATTTATTATATTATACCTATCTGAACTCCGAAAATCCCCAAATCACACAGTAATGAGGGAAGTCCAGTACAGCAGTTAGTATAGCAGCGACTGTGCTGTGTAGATCTGGGTAACAGCTACCCATATCATATACATGAATGACTAGAATAATGACGCGAATCCGCACGTTTTCTCTGTGATGTACTCTTTCCATGCGCATCGAAATGCTTCCGAACATTAAAAATCGACTACCGATGTCATAATGGTTCTATTGTTGCTTCTTGGTCACCGAGAGGGGACGGGAGATTACGGATGCCAGTAATTTCATAGTTTACAACTGGGTGGGCAAATTCTCGCCACTGGGTGGGCATTTTGGGGCTCTGGGTTGGCATTTACCCACCTAGTTCCTGGAGGCCCTGGTCCCGAGTGCCTTTATTACTGCTATTAGGATAAGAGAAGCCACGAATTCGCAGACTTGTATAGATTAGCTCTAACCTATTCAAAACCACCTATAGAAACAATATGTTAAATAATGAAATTTGACCCAGTTTTAGACAGAATTACATGCATTTCAGCTTTTTGTATGAAAAGATAATTGATCACTCAGGAAAACAAGAAATTGTAAGAAATGGGAATAGTGAGGTGATCAAAAAAGTTTGAAAATGTATAAAATGAAGGAAAAAATTAAATAGAAAATGAAAACTAACAGTGACATCGTTTTTACCGTTCCAATGATATATAAGCGAACCTATATTGAGTTTTAAATTACCAAATAAATTCCCAGCGAAATGGGCTTTCAAAAATTGGCATGAACCATGATCTCATGTCAAGGTCAATAAATGTCAGAAAAAGGCCATATTGCATGTCATTCAACGTGTCTCGAAGATAACAGGAAAATGACGTTCACCATACCTCTCTGGTTTATTTATTCTAAAGTGATTTGTGAATACCTATTTTAGAGGATTACAAAATGAGATATTTATAAACAGAAACACTTTTTTATTTTTTAATGATAATTGATCACTCATTTAATTATGATGGTCAGGGAATAGGATTTCTATGTATGAACTACCGGTCACCAACACAAGTTAGCAGATTTCGAAAAATGGAAAAATGTATTATTTTAGAAGTCGAAAAACGAACAGTGCAGTTGTATAGAGTATTTCATTGCCATTCCAATGATATATGACAAATGTATATTACGTCAAATATTCCTTGCGACATCAGCGGACAAATATTGACCAGCACCGTGACCTTGCAAAAATGCCTGGGGCAATACCTTCTTAGCCATTGGACATGAGGGTGTCATTTCGCTGCTTTGTGTCGATTTCTCGCGAAATGCCCCCGAAATCTTAGTGTATGACCAATGGCACCTCCTTAAAGGGAATATCCCACCTTAACATTATATTTGAGTTGAGATAGCCATTTTGAAGGCTTGGCAGTGAATTTAATTATGGTAGCAGTTAAAACAACCACCATCATCTAATCAAGAAGATATTCGAGTTTGATTTTGACATCTGTAAAAAAATAAGGCCCATGTGTATTTGAAGAGGGCCTCTAAACCGACAGCGTCGCCTCTCTTTACCCAACTGGTAATGATGTCGACTTGTTTTAGGGTGAACCTTGGAGATATTTGCTACGTTTCAATGGTTTGGTAACTGGTTTGTTTTGTATTCAAAGCGCCAGAATTGTCTCGAAATAATTGTGCCCATACTTTGGCAGCGTAAAGGATTTCTGTCTAGCTCTCTAGAGCTCCATATGACGTCATGAACCCAAATATTAAAACTTAACTTCTTATTAAATTGAGCATTGTTTGCAAGAAACAAATGGCATAATGGTGTTCGGCAGCAATTACTTCATATTTTGCACCACAAGCGGCGTACATTTGACAACTTTTGGGAAGGTTGGACAGTCTCTTTAACACCGCGACGGCACCAGTCATCCCCAGCTCGAGCAGACTCACTGATTCGTAGAAAATCGGAATTCGGAAACTAGTCTGACCTTTTCTTACCCCGCGGTCCGACATCTGCGGATCGTGCCTGGCGAGGGAGCGGTGATCCCAGCGCGAGTGTTTCTGACAGACGCGTCACACAGTTGCCTCCACCCACATCGCCACAGCGACCGCGGCGAACCCGCGACCCCTGACCCCCGGCTGGTATAAATCCGCGCGTCTCCCGCTCGTCGGCACCACTCCCTCGTCACACTCACAGCTGCACTAGCAGCGGCAGCAGCAGCAGCGGTGACAGCGGCGGCGGCAGCGGCTGCGGCAGCAGCGGCGGCGGTGACAGCGGCGGCGGCAGCAGCAGTAGCGGCAGCAGCGGCGGTGGTGACAGCAGCGGCAGCAGCGGCAGCAGCGGCAGCGGCAGCAGTGGCAGCGGTGGCAGCGGCAGCAACAGCAGCAGCAGTGGCAGCAGTGGCGGCGGTGTCTGCGGCAGCAGCAGCAGCAGCAGCAGCGGTGGCTGCAGCAGCAGCAGCAGCAGCAGCGGCAGCGACGGTGGTGACGGCGACGACAGCGGCAGGAGTAGCAGCAACGGCAGCGGTTGCAGTGACAGCCATGGGTCCGATACAAGTCCTGACGGTTCTCGGACTGGCTGTGGCGGCCTCCGCCTCTCCCGAAGGGTACACACACGGTGGAGTGACCCCCGTGGTGCCCGTATCCCCCCGTCCAGGACCGTACCGGCCCCGCTCTCTTGATGATAGCATCTTCAGCGGCAGCGGCGTGGCCGGAGTCGCCGGAGTCGCCGGCGGCGGCGGCTACTTCTCTGCCGTCCCGGGCGGCGGCAGCGGGAGCGGCGGGCGGGTCATCTCCCTGGGCGGGGTCGGGGGCGGCAGGGGCGTCATATCGTCCAGCGCGTCTTCCGCCGGCGGAGAGGGCATGCCGTACGACTTCGGCTGGGCGGTGCAGGAGCCCGATACCGGCAACGACTTCACCCATGAGGAGACTTCGGACGGCGTGCTGACCTCGGGTCAGTACCGGGTCAACTTGTCCGACGGCCGCGTCCAGCTGGTCACGTACACGGTCCGCGGCGACAGCGGCTACCAGGCAGAGGTGACGTACGAGGGAGAGGCGCAGTACCCGACCACCCCCACCGGACAGGGGTGCAACGGCCCGTCCGTCAACCAGGGGTACAGCGCGGGGAGCGGGCAGCAGAGGTATAGCGGTCCCTCAATCGGCCAGCGGCGGTACACTAGCCCGTCCAGTAGCCAGCAGAGGTACAGCAGTCCCTCAGGCGGTCAGCAGAGGTACAGCAGCAGCAGCAGCAGCAGCAGCAGCCGGCCGGCGTTCGCTGGTCCAGCTGCTCTCAGCCAGGGGTACACCAGCAGCGGCGGAAGGCGGTATAACGCCGTCGCCGCCAACCAGCCAGCTAACCCCGCGCCCAGCACGAGGTACGGCGCCGCACCCAGCACCCAGTACGGCGCGGCACCCGCCCCTCAGCCGTCTAACCCCGCGCCCAGCACGGAGTATGGCGCAGCGCCGGTAACCCCTCGCTACAGCCCCGGACTGGCCAGCCAGGCGAGCAACGTTGGCTTCGGCAGCCGCCTGGCACCTCTGGGCGGAGTCGGCTACAGCCAGTCTGACTCGGCTGGCGGCAGTCGGCAGGTGGAGGAGACATACGGAGCGCCTGCCGAGCCCTCCCATTCGTACGGAGCGCTCTAATGTCGAGAGCTGTCTGTTAGTTTTGAGTTGGCTGCCAGCATAACGCAGGTTGTCTATATGTCTCCGGGAATGTTGTCTATGTGTCTCCGGGAATGTTTATTTATATGTTTAAAGGGAGTGTCTTTGGCTCAACGCGTTCTTATTTAGTTCATGTGCATGGTTTCAATACATGTTGTATGTCCTCAGAAATGAGCTTCACTTTATTAGTTGAAACCGCATGTGTGCTACCTAACGGCTATTTTTTTTTTTTTGTGAGCACGAAAAGCTGAAACTGCTCACACTCAGAAACACTTGAGAACTTTTGGCTAAATGCTCTTCCCTGATAAACCCGCACGGTTTCCATTTTGGGACCTGTCAGTGGATGGTCTTGCCTGTGAAATATACATGGTCTCCGCGTTGGTCGTTGAGAGTAAATATGTCTCAAGCTGACCATTTTATGTCTCTGAGACAATCAGGCAGTCAACGAATAACAAAAGTCTGTCCCAGCCGAGGATCGAACCGCGGGATGTGTTAGATTCTGACTCCCTCGCTATCTTCCGAACCAATAACCGCAGCGAGACGCGCAAGGCGGCAATCGAAAGCTCTCAATGAAACACATTAAAAGCTTTCACGAAATTGTCAAAATAAGGTCATATCTCAGGTCATACTTTCCATCAAAAGCCTTAAATTGCGACTATTATCGCACAAAGTGCTCTCAAAGCCCAAAGGTATAATGAGTCTCCCGCAGAAGCGAAAGTGAAATTGTAAGCAAAGGTAAAGGCCATGGTAGGTCACTATTGGCAAGACGTCCACGAAAGCCATGCGACATATGTTTTATGGGTTATTTCATACGTATAATTCGATAGTAGCAGCCGTTTTCAAAACTTGACCCCATATCAGGTCTACGTCAGGTCACAAAAGGTCAAATTTGAAATTGATTAATATAAATACCGAAGGCATGTTTCTAGACCAGTTTTGTCTCAGAAATACAGCAGTGGCATTTTGTTTTGTCTCTATCTGGTCATTCAAAGCCAGCAAACGCAATGTAAAAAATGACGCATGAGTTAATTATACTTAGGAAGTCATAAGAAGGTAAAAAATAAAGATATTGCTTTCAATTTGGTTTGAGTATCGTCCATACTTGGTTCTCTAATGTTCATTCCGTGTTTTAAATCTGAAAACAATCTGATTTGGTGGAAGTGGAAGTTTTTGTGTTTTTGTTTTTGAAGTTTTTGTGTTTAAGTGGAAGGTGGAAGTTTTTTTAGGGGGGGGGGATACAAATCCAACATTTCGCATATCCGAGATAGCCTTTTTGAGTCAAATGTAATTTCCTTTCTTTCACGCTTCGTATTTGCAATTTTCTCCAAACTCGATTTGCTACGGTGTTTCGAACATTTATAGTTTTTCCACCAAAAATGGCATGACCTGATGTCATTAATACGTCATTATCTCCCAAAGCACTACATCAATTTAATCGAAATGTGGTGATAAGACGTATAATTGATGCAGAATAAGGTACTCAAAGTTTCACGTCGATATGTATCATAGTTAAGTTATTGAGAAAATTCGGGGGAGGGCAGATTCTGCCCCCCCCCCCTAGCGGGGCGAGGGGTAAGTTTTCACTGTCTACTTTTTAGCGTGGATGTGTGGTTTTCAACTCCGCATCCATCTGAACCTGACTTTGCTGGAAAAAGCTGTCTTCCATGGAAAGGCGCTGAGATCGTGAATAAAAATAAAACATGACGGGAACACGATGAACCATATTTATTATATTATACCTATCTGAACTCCGAAAATCCCCAAATCACACAGTAATGAGGGAAGTCCAGTACAGCAGTTAGTATAGCAGCGACTGTGCTGTGTAGATCTGGGTAACAGCTACCCATATCATATAAATGAATGACTAGAATAATGACGGGAATCCGCACGTTTTCTCTGTGATGGACTCTTTCCATGCGCATCCAAATGCTTCCGAACAGTAAAAAATGACTACCGATGTCATAATGGTTCTTTTGTTGCTTTTTGGTCACCGAGAGGGGACGGGAGATTACGGATGCCAGTAATTTCATAGTTTATAACTGGGTGGGCAAATTCTCGCCACTGGGTGGGCATCTTGGAGCTCTGGGTTGGCATTTACCCACCTAGTTCCTTACTTACGGGAGGCCCTGGTACTGAATGCCTTTCTTACTGCTACTAGGATAAGAGAAGCCACGAATTTGCAGAATTGTAGAGATTGGTTCCAACGTATTCAAAACCACCTATAGAAAGAATATGTTAAAAAATGAAATTTGACCCATTTTTAGACAGGCACATTCATTTCAGCTTTTTATATGAAAAGATAATTGATAATTCAGAAAAAATGATATTGTAAGAAATGGGAATTGTGAGGTGATCCAAAATGTTTGAAAATGTAAAACAAAAATTGAAGAAGAAAATCAGTAGAAAATGAAAACTAACAATGACATCGTTTAGAGTACCTTATTACCGTTTTAATGATATATAGCGAACCTATATTGAGTTATAAATTCCCAAATAAATTCCCGGCGAAATGGGCTGTCAAAAATTGGCATGCACCATGATCTCATGTCAAGGTCAAGAAATGTCAGAAAGAGGTCATATTGAATGTCATTCAACGTGTCTCGACGATAACAGGAAAGTTACGTTCGCCATACCTCTCGGGCTATATTTATTCTAAAGTGATTTTTGAATACCTATTTTAGAAGAAGAAAAAATGAGATATTTATAAACAGAAACACTTTTTTATTTTGTAATGATAATTGATCACTCATTAAATAATGATGGTCAGGAAATGGAATTTCTATGTATGTACTACCGGCCACCAACAAAAGTTAGCAAATTTCGAAAAATGAAAAAAAAAGAATTATTTTAGAAGTCGAAAAACTAGCAGTGCAGTTCTATAGGGAATCTCATTGCCATTCCAATGATATATGACAAATGTATATGGCGTCATAAATTCCTTGCGACATCGGCGGACAAAAATTGACCAGCACCGTGACCTTGCAAAAATGCCTGGGGCAATACCTTCTGAACCACTGCTTGGACATGGGGGTGTCATTTCGCTGTTTTGCGTCGATTTCTTGCGAAATGCCCCCGAAATCTTAGTGTATGGTCAATGGCACCTCCTTAAAGGGACTATCCCACCTTAACATTAGATTTGAGTTGAGATAGCCATTTTGATGGCTTGGCAGTTAATTTAAGTATGGTAGCAGTTAAAACAACCACAATAATCTAATCAAAAAGATGTTCAAGTTTGATTGTGACATCCGTAAAAAATAAGGCCCATGTGTATTTGAATAGGGCCTCTAAACCGACAGCGTCGCCTGTCTTTACCCAACTGGTAATGATAGTCGACTTGTTTTAGGGTGAACCTTGGAGATATTTGCTACGTTTCAATGGTTTGGTAACTGGTTTGTTTTGCATTCAAAGCGCCAGAATTGTCTCGAAATAATTGTGCCCATACATTGGCAGCGTAAAGGATTTATGTGTAGCTCTCTAGAGCTCCATATGACGTCATCAACCCAAATATTAAAACTTAACTTTTTTTTAAATTGAGCACAGTTTGCAAGAAACAAATGGCATAATGGTGTTGGGCAGCAATTACTTCATATTTTCACCACAAGGGGCGTACCTTTGACAACTTTTGGGAAGGTGGGACAGTCCCTTTAACACCGTGACGGCACCAGTCATCTCCAGCTCGAGCTGACTCACTGATTCGGAAAAAAATCGAAATTCGGAAACTAGTCTGCCCTTTCCCTACCCCGCGGTCCGATATCTGCGGATCGTGCCTGGCGAGGGAGCGGTGATCCCAGCGCGAGTGTTTCTGACAGACGCGTCACACAGTTGCCTCCACCCACATCGCCACAGCGACCGCGGCGAACCCGCGACCCCTGACCCCCGGCTGGTATAAATCCGCGCGTCTCCCGCCCGTCGGCACCACTCCCTCGTCACACTCACAGCTGCAACAGCAGCGGCAGCAGCAGCAGCGGTGACAGCGGTGGCAGCAGCAGCAGCAGCAGCAGCAGCAGCAGCAGCAGCAGCAGCAGCAGCAGCAGCAGCAGCAGCAGCAGCAGCAGCAGCAGCAGCAGCAGCAGCAGCAGCGGCAGCGACGGTGGTGACGGTGACGACAGCGGCAGGAGTAGCAGCAACGGCAGCGGTTGCAGTGACAGCCATGGGTCCGATACAAGTCCTGACGGTTCTCGGACTGGCTGTGGCGGCCTCCGCCTCTCCCGAAGGGTACACAGACGGTGGAGTGACCCCCGTGGTGCCCGTCTCCCCCCGTCCAGGACCGTACCGGCCCCACTCTCTTGATGACAGCATCTTCAGCGGCAGCGGCGTGGCCGGAGTCGCCGGAGTGGCCGGAGTCGCCAGCGGCTACTTCTCTGCCGTCCCGGGCGGCGGCAGCGGGAGCGGCGGGCGGGTCATCTCACTGGACGGGGGCGGGGGCGGCAGGGGCGTCATCTCGTCCGGCGCGTCTTCCGCCGGCGGAGAGGGCATGCCGTACGACTTCGGCTGGGCGGTGCAGGAGCCCGATACCGGCAACGACTTCACCCATGAGGAGACTTCGGACGGCGTGCTGACCTCGGGTCAGTACCGGGTCAACTTGCCCGACGGACGCGTCCAGCTGGTCACGTACACGGTCCGCGGTGACAGCGGCTACCAGGCAGAGGTGACGTACGAGGGAGAGGCGCAGTACCCGACCACCCCCACCGGACAGGGGTACACCGGCCCCTCCGCCAACCAGGGGTACAGCGCGGGGAGCGGGCAGCAGAGGTATAGCGGTCCCTCCATCGGCCAGCGGCGGTACACTAGCCCGGCCAGTAGCCAGCAGAGGTACAGCAGTCCCTCAGGCGGTCAGCAGAGGTACAGCAGCAGCGGCAGCAGCAGCAGCAGCCGGCAGGCGTTCGCTGGTCCAGCTGGTCCCAGCCAGGGGTACACCAGCAGCGGCGGAAGGCGGTATAACGCAGTCGCCGCCAACCAGCTAATTAACCCTGCCGCGCCCAGCACGAAGTACGGTGCAGCACCCGCCCCTCAGCCTGCTAACCCCGCGCCCAGCACGGAGTACGGCGCCGCACCCAGCACCCAGTACGGCGCCGCACCCGCCCCTCAGCCAGCTAACCCCGCCCCCAGCACGGAGTATGGCGCAGCGCCGGTAACCCCTCGCTACAGCCCCGGACTGGCCAGCCAGGCGAGCAACATTGGCTTCGGCAGCCGCCTGGCACCTCTGGGCGGAGTCGGCTACAGCCAGTCTGACTCGACTGGTGGCAGTCGGCAGGTGGAGGAGACATACGGAGCGCCTGCCGAGCCCTCCCATTCGTACGGAGCGTTCTAATATCGAAAACTGTCTGTTAGTTTTGAGTTGGCTGCCAGCATAACGCAGGTTGTCTATATATCTCCGGGAATGTTGTCTATGTCTCCGGGAGTGTTTATTTATATGTTTAAAGGGAGTGTCTTTGGTTCAACGTGTTCTTAATTAGTTTATGTGCATGGTTTCAATAAATGTTGTATGTCCTCAGAAATGAGCTTCACTTTATTAGTTGAAGCCGCATGTGTGCCGCCTAACGGCTAACAAATGTTTTTTCTTCTTCTGTGACCACAAATAGCTGAAACTGCCCACACTCAGAAACACTTTTGAGAACGTTTGGCTAAATGCTCTTCCCTGAGAAACCCGCACGGTCTCCATTTTTGTACCTGTCAGTGGATGGTCTTGCCTGTGAAATATACATAGTCTCGGCGTTGGTCGTTGAGAGTAAATATGTCTCCAGCTGGCCATGTTATGTCTCTGAGACAATCAGGCAGTCAACGAATAAGAAAAGTCGGTCCCGGCTGAGGATCGAACCGCGGGATGTTTTAGATTTTGCCCCCCCCCCCCCTCGCTATCTTCCGAACCAATAACTGCAGCGAAACGCGCAAGGCGGCAATCGAAAACTCTCAATGAAACACATCTAATGCTTACGCGAAATTGTCAAAATAAGGTCACATCTCAGGTCACGGTTAGGTAAAATGTCAAGGGTCAAAATTGAGATATTTGAGTTTATTGGCCATACTTTCCATCATAAGCCTTACATTGCGACTATTATCGCACAAAGTGCTCTCAAAGCCCAAAGGTATACAATGAATATCCTGCATAAGCGAAAGTGAAATTGTAAGCAAAGGTCAAGGTCATGGTAGGTCACTATTGGCAAGAGGTCTACGAAAGCCATTTGACATATGTTTTATATGTTATTTCATACGTAGAATTCTATAGTAGCAGCCATTTTCACAACTTGACCCCATATGAGGTCAAGGTCAGGTCACAAAATGTCAAAATTTGGAATTGATTAATCTAAATACCGAAGGCATGTTTCTAGACCAGTTTTGTCTCAGAAATACAGAAGTGGCATTTATTTGTCTGTATCTGGTCAGTCGGTCGGGAAGAGGGCCCTTTCGCGGCGCTGCCCCCCCCCCCCCCCCCCTGGACTAAATGATGGTTGCGTGCCTGTGTGGACTGTGGTTAATTAACAGTTATGCCACTGCAACTTAGCAGTAATGCGCATGTATGTATAAGTCGCTCAGCTTTTTTAGAACTGGAAACTACGCTAACTTAGTCAACAAGTCACCTCTCTAGGCAGTGGCGTCAACACAATTTTTTTAGTGTGTGTGTGTGGGGGGGGGGGGGGGGGGGCAGCCACGGGTTTGGGGGACAGCTCCATTGGGCTAATGTTAAAATCCTGCGAAATTGGGGGGGGGACTCCGACCGGAGCGATCCTGGGGGGGGGGGGGGGGGGTGATGACGTCCCTGTATACCACTGACACAGCAAGTAGCGGGAGTATCCCAAGGCAAGTTGGCAGTGGCGCGCGCAGGGGTTCAAAAGGGTCAGCTGACCCCCTTCCCCCCCCCCGAAATTTGTGAGGGGTATACGCATCAAAAGGACCCGTATTCTGGCCCATGCCTGGCAGGGGCCCGGTCTTGGTCAGGCCTGATCGAGGCAGGGGCCCGTGCTGGCAAAGACGTGATATGGGGCCCGCTCAGGACGAGGGCCCGGTCCTTGCATATTATTGATGCAGGCCCCTTTCTAGTAGGGGCCCAGTCTCGGTCAGGTCCGATCGAGACAGGGGCCCGGTGCTGGTAAAGGCGTGATACGGGGCTCGGTCAGGACGGCGAAAGCGCTAAAAAAATCGCAGAAGCGGCGAAAGCGCTAGCGGATGTGTTTCAATAGTGGCGCATGAGACAAATCAAACTGAAATGAAAACAAACAGATGTGATGTGCCCCTGAAGCAGTCTGGAAGTGCTTCTGTGAGTTCTGTCTGTTTCCTGCTGCGTCTGTTTCCGTGACGTAATGACCCGGTCACAACAGGGCCCGCTCCTTGCAATTTTGTATACGGGCCCGTTACTGGTAGGGGCCTGTTCCTGGTAGGGGCCCGATCAAGGCAGGACTCCGGTGCTGGCAGAGGCGTGATATGGGATCCGGTCAGGTCGAGGGCCTCGTCACAACAGGGCCCGGTCCTTGCAAATTATTTATACGGGCCCGTCCTTGGTCAGGCCCGATCGAGGCAGGGGCCCGGTGCTAGCAAAGGCGTGATATGAAGCCCGGTCAGGACGAGGGCCCGTCACAACTGGGCCCGGTCCTTGCACATTATTGATACGGGCACGTTCTGGTGACACGGGCCCGTTCCTGGTAGGGGCCCGGTCTTGATCAGGCCTGATCGAGGCCCGGTGCTGGCAAAGGCGTGATATGGAGCCCGGTCAAAACGAAGGCCCGGTCACAACAGGGCCCGATCCTTGCAAGTTCTTGATACAGGCCCGTTCCGGATAGGGGCCCGGTTTTGGTCAGGCCCGATCGAGGCAGGGGCCCGGTGCTGGCAAGGGCGTGATATGGGGCCCGGTCGTGACGAGGGCCCGGTCTTTGCAGATGCTTGATAGCACGGGCCCGTTCCTGATAGGGGCCCGGTTTTGGTCAGGCCCTATCGAGGCAGGGGCACAGTGCTGGAAAAGGCGTGTAGCAGGGGCCCGGTCAGGCGTAGAACCCGGTTCCCACCATCAGTGGCGGATCCAGGGGGCCGTAGGGGCTGAAGCCCCCTGCCTTAGAAAACGGCGCCATTTTTGTATAGGATTTGCCGGCGCCGAAGGCGCCGTAGCGTTTTCGGGAGGCCGCCAGGGCGCCCTTGCGTCTACCAACAGCATCGTAGCACTCTTGGAAGGCACCCTGGCACCCTCAGAAGACATCTTGCCGCCCTCACAACGCATTATGCCGCCCTCGGAAGGTACATCGCCGCCCTCGGAAGGCATTATGCCGCCCTCGGAAGGCACCATGCCGCCCCCGTCACCGAGGAAATATGCCGCCCTCAGGCCTGAAGCCCCCTGCCCTAGAAAATCCTGGATCCGCCCCTGCCCACCATATCCCATATACTCAGCCATATATCTCGTTGAGCTCACGAATCCACGTCACCCCCCCCCCCCCAACTTCAAACCTGTGGCAGAGCCCTTGATTGCAGTTCCAGGTACGAAACACCCATCAAAAGATGTGTCTTTTCAAGATGAGTGTCTGAATTATTTTCAATTAGAAATCCAATGGAAATTGACAAAGTTATGGCCAATAATATTTCTAACTCATCATGAACTTATCGCGAGGCACCATCAAACCAAAGCAAACATTGTCAAAATTAAATAGACATATTGTAGGTACCGCGACTAGCCACCCATCAAAACATGCGTATTGTCACGAAGCATCTTTTGGTAACTGTCAATTGGAAATCGGTTCAAAATTGACGAAATTAGTCACATGATGTTTCAGATTTGGCGTGTTTTCCTTGGACCACAACAGCGGCGACAGCGCAATCTAGACGAATCAGCTTCGTGAAACGGATTTTGAACCAATGGCTACGCCAGACGAGGAACGGGCCTTCCTTGCAATTCTGTTACCAAACACATGATGCGTTTCGGTGGCGGCCGGTTATTATAAAGTTCAGTGCGGTCGGTTCAAATAGCGAAAACGAGGTGCGGTAGAAATAAATAATAAAAAATATGAAGAAGAAAAAAAACGAAGTGCGAAGTGCCAAGTTTTGCGCGTGCTCAGATTCCTCGCTCACTTTTGAGTCAGTTTCAGAGAGAAAAATGAATTGAGCGCTGTTCGGCACACGCTACTAGCGCTTTTCGCTAGCTGACGTCACAATTACGTCACGGAAACAGACGCAGCACTCAGCAGGAAACAGACAGAACTCACAGAAGCACTTCCAGACTGCTTCAGGGGCACATCACATCTGTTTGTTTTCATTTCAGTTTGATTTGTCTCATGCGCCACTATTGAAACACATCCGCTAACGCTTTCGCCGCTTCTGCGATATTCCACTAGCAGAAATAGCCTCTCCGCAGGGTCCACGGTTCCTATCATGACGTATTCCCATTCTGGCTTTTCATTGGCTGACGCCTGGTTGCCATGGAGAGCGAAAGCGCTACTAGCGTTACTAGCGGCCGCTAGCGTGTGTCCGAACAACGCTTGGTTAGAGCTGCTGCGAGGAACATTATTCTTATGATTAAAACCATTAGGGTTGATGACCTTAACCTCGATGTATAAGGCTTAACCTCATATGTAATTTTGACAAAGGCCTGTGGCCGAAATATCAATACAGTCTATCGGTAGTTTAACTTTTTATACATCGAGGTTAAGGTCATCAACCCTAATGGTTTTAATCAGAAAAATGAATTAATTGCATCTTAAGCGCGGTTCCCCATGCAACTTAAGCGCGGTTCCCGCGTGCGACTTAAGCGCGGTTCCCATGTACATTTTAAGTGCAGTTCACGTAAGGAATTAAGACCGGTTCACGTGTGGATTAAGTGCGGGTCCTTTATGGATTAAGTGTGGGTCCTTTATGGATAATATTAAGTGCGTTTCCCATATGATTCGTTCGCAATTTGATAATCTCTCGGTGTTTAGCTATATAGTCGCTGGTGCAGTGGGTGGGGGTTTTCGTTTTCGATTAATTGTCTAGGGCGTTTTGAATATTAAGACGGCTCTCTACTGTAGCCGTCAACAAGAATGTCAACCAGGTACGATGTATGCTGGGAAAAATCAACTGTCAACGCTTCACTGACATGTTGAACATTATACTGACGTGAAAATGAATGCACATCGCGCATTCTGGGTCATCTAAAGGAGTAGAAATAGGAGTAGGAGTAGGAGTAGGAGTAGGAGTAGGAGTAGGAGTAGGAGTAGGAGTAGGAGTAGGAGTAGGAGTAGGAGTAGGAGTAGGAGTAGGAGTAGGAGTAGGAGTAGGAGTAAGAGTAGGAGTAGGAGTAGGAGTAGGAGTAGGAGTAGGAGTAGGAGTAGGAGTAGCAGTAGCAGTAGCAGTATGGAGTAGCAGTATGGAGTAGGAGTAGGAGTAGGAGTAGGAGTAGGAGTAGGAGTAGGAGTAGGAGTAGGAGTAGGAGTAGGAGTAGGAGTAGGAGTAGGAGTAGGAGTAGGAGTAGGAGTAGGAGTAGGAGTAGGAGTAGGAGTAGCAGTATGAAGTAGGAGTAGGAGTAGGAGTAGGAGTAGGAGCAGGAGTAGGAGTAGGAGTAGGAGTAGCAGTATGTAGTAGGAGTAGGAGTAGGAGTAGGAGTAGGAGTAGGAGTAGGAGTAGGAGTAGGAGTAGGAGTAGGAGTAGGAGTAGGAGTAGGAGTAGGAGTAGCAGTATGAAGTAGGAGTAGGAGTAGGAGTAGGAGTAGGAGTAGGAGTAGGAGTAGGAGTAGGAGTAGGAGTAGGAGTAGGAGTAGGAGTAGGACATAAAGACATAAAGACATAAAAGAAAAGTGCAACAAAGAGCCTCTTGGGCCCATCCGAGGTTGCACCCCCCCCCCCCCCACCCACACCCCACACCCACCCCCCCCCCCCCCCCCCCCTCCACCAGTCTCGCCCCTTCAAATCACCTTACTCTACCTGCATAAAAGAAGGCTAAGTAAGAGGAGTATAATGTTCAACATGTCAGTGAAGCGTTGACAGTTGATTTTTCCCAGCATACATCGTACCTGGTTGACTTTCTTGTTGACGGCTACAGTAGAGAGCCGTCTTAATATTCAAAACGCCCTAGACAATTAATCGAAAACGAAAACCCCACCCACTGCACCAGCGGCTATATAGCTAAACACCGAGAGATTATCAGATTGCGAACGAATCATATGGGAAACGCACTTAATCCATAAAGGACCCGCACTTAATCCACACGTGAACCGGTCTTGATTCCTTACGTGAACTGCACTTAAGATGTACATGGGAACCGCGCTTAAGTCGCACGCGGGAACCGCGCTTAAGTTACATGGGGGAACCGCGCTTAAGTTGCAATTAATTCATTTTTCTGATTAAAACCATTAGGGTTCATGACCTTAAAGGGAAATAATGACCTTTTGATTTTGTTAGCAACAATTGCTTAGGCTACCGTTATGGTTCTAAAATTATTTTATTTAAATTTAAGAATTAAATAAAATTATTCCCAAATTCAAAGTTGCAAGTTTGGAAAAAATACAAAACAAGTACCTTGTGTACTTCATGAAGGTCATTGACAAATTCGTCCTTCCCTACCATTGTATACATCGAGTGTGTGTCATTTTTGGAGGCTCTGTGACGTTTCCGATCAAACTGAGCGCTGCTTGGACACACGTTAGTAGCGCTAGTAGCGCTTTCGTTCTCCATGGCAACCAGGCGTTAGGCAATCAAAAGCCAGAAAGGGAATACGTTCTGGCTTTTCATTGGCTCACGCCTGGTTGCCATGGAGAACGAAAGCGCTACTCGCTACAACTCGCCACAATGGTTAAGTGCGCCGAGAAGCATGACAATGACTTTGTAAACAAATCGCCGACGCTAAATAGGTCGCCGTCGATGTGCATCGATGAGCTTCCGATTTAATTGCCAGTTTTGTGTTATTGTTTGTTAGTTTTTTGGGGAAAAATTATTATTTTTCATGATAATATAAAGCATAGTGTTATATACAGCCACAGACAAATTATACAGAACTCCTAATGTTGAAAACAAATGAATCGATTTCAAACATTGAGGGTCGCAACCACTAACTATGCCGCCGTTGATGTGCATCGATGAGCTTCCGATTTATTGCCACTTCTTCCAATCGCTGTTAGTTTAGAAGATCGCCGGGCATATAATCACAACGAGTAGAACGCACAATATTTTCCACTCCATTGCGTAAAAAAAAACAATACGGGAAAAGCCCGCAGTTTGATGAGGACTAAAAGTACTTGCAAGTACCGGTCGTTAAAGTGTGGAACGCTTATCAACTTTAACTATACT